>OMLM01004610.1:2293-13169 GCA_900302695.1 Helostoma temminkii | reverse complement strand
TATCTTATTGCACATCTAATTGTATTTGTAACACACACACACACACACACACACACACACACACAAGAAAAAGTGTTATATTCGAAAGAAAATGGAACATGAGCAGAGAGACAAAAGTCTAAATGTAAATTTGATGGAGATGACTGAAGGATCAAGTGAGGAGAATAAGGAGGAACTAAGAGGGAAATGAAGACATTGACAGAAAGATTAATAGAGGAAAAAAAATCAATACCACACTTTGCCTGTTATGTTCAAATCTATTTTTTTCCTTCTCTTCCTCACCTTTTTCCTGCTGGCTTCCTTTGGGAGCAACCATTCCCATGATAGTGGGGAGGATGGGGAAATGTGAATGAAGGAAAAAAAAAAAGAGGAAGCTATTTATGGAAACATATATGGGTGCGTGTGCATGTGTGTCGCATGTACATGCTTGCCTGTGTGTGTGTGTGTGTGTGTGTGTGTTCATGCACATGTACTGTATTTGACCGCTCTTAACAGGCACACGTTACTAAAACATCCAGGGCACCACTCAATTAGCCCCTTTGCCCTCCAGCTATGTGAGTATTACTGAGATTATGTGTACATGGGTATATATAAGCCATCTGTTTATGTGTCAGGTTAAGAGGGGGAAGGGTGTAGCTGACTGAAAACAGGAAAAACATAGGAGAAGAGAGTAAGAGAGAGAGAGAGATGGAGAGGAACAAAGAGAGGGAGAGGGAGAGAGAGAGAGAGAGAGAGAGAGCGGAGGAGACTGGTAAAAAAATGAAGGGACAAATAAAATCTTGACAATCATTTGGTACATTTGGTCTCTGTGTTATATTTCAATGTGCTACAAGATTTGCCATCTCTATACAGTCAGTGTGTATCCATACGGGTGTGCAAATATTCAGATTTACCCATGGACACACACACACACACTCACAGTATATACAAATTGAGCATATGAATAAATGACTCACACTGTGCCATAAACCTTTCAAAAATGAATCTCCTCTTCCTCCTTCCTCAATGACTATTTATAGCAACATGACAGAGTTAAAAGCAAGAGAGAGAGAGAGAGAGAGAGAGAGAGAGGGAGAGCGAGAGAGAGAGATGAGAATATGTTGCTGTCTTGCTAGTCTCCCGCCCTTCATCTTTCTAATGTTTTCTTTGTCCTCGGTCTCTCTCTCTCTCTCTCTCTCTCTCTTTCTCTCTCTCAAACACTCTCAAACACACACACACACACATACACACGCTTCCCTTGTGTTTCTCCCTCTACTCATGGTTCTGCATATGCTTGCTTTTTATCATCTGTCTAGGAGTGTGTGTATATACACACACTGTAATGGGGACAGTAGTAGGTCGTAGACAGTAATGTCTCGCCAAGAAAAGAGAAGTAAGGCCCTCAAAATGTACCACTGGAGCCAAATGACGCACACACGCTCATATACGCACACTTTCACTGGCCTTTTGTTAACCTTGTCCGTGACTGCACCATATAGTCTTGAAGTTCAGTGTCTCTTCTATATCCATGGTAAAGACCCTTCCTTTTTCTCATTAATATAGTTTTCTTTTCCCACCTTGTTAAGACTTCTCTCTGATCCTCTTATATCCCACCAGGTCTCCTTTCCTTCCACATTTTTCTTCCTCTCTCTCTCTCTGCTTCATTTCTCTCTGTCTCTCTTGCCCATTTCTCCTCGGTCCACCTTTCTCCCACTGTGTCTGTGCATCAATCATCTCTATCTCTATAATGCCATCTCTATTCAGTATCGAATGAGAGAGAAAAAGAAAGAAAGAAAGAAAGATGCAGTGTCAGCAAATGCACTAGGACACAGACTGCTATAGACAGAGTATGGCAGTGGATGGGAAAAAAATGTTGCATGGGAAGGAAATATATGGAGGATTAAGTGAAAGAGAAATGAGAGTTGGAGAGATGGAAATAGAGAAAGAAAGAAAGAACCTGTCCTGTAGGCACAATCATGATTGAAAATAGTGAGTGGCAAGGAATAAAAGCGAGAGTAAAGGGGAGGACGAACAGAGGGAGGGAAATTAAAGTGAGAAAGAGAGAGGGGCAGAGACGAAGAGCAGAGGAGTGCTGAATGAGGGATAAACAGTGACAGAGGGGTGTGAGAGTATTGCGGTATTTTTTTTTTTTTCTCCTAGGCGGTGTGTATGCGCTGTCAAAAGTAGGTTAGTGGCAGAACACGTACTGTATACTGTATAAAAGTAGGGGGGTGAAAGGATGAGAGTGGGTGGGAGACAATACATCATACTGTTGTGTGTGCATCAGTGACACAGAACATTGCATAAAAATAAAAGTTAGCATTTTAGCTTCTTCTGGTTTGCTCATCCCAAAAAAGGGATTTTTCATGTTTTATTCTACTACATAAAATTCATCCAGAAATACCCCACTTGTGTTTTTATTTTAAAGAATATGAGTGTTTTTAAAAGGTGGTTGCTAAGACTACAAAAGTACAGAAACATTATACTTCAATCATTTTTCTATTGTCCATCTATGACAATATGACACAAGACTAGCAATGAACACTCCTATATAATAGCACACCAATAAGAAAGGCTTTTGTTTAAGAGGTAAACCTTCCAATCAAATTGCAAGTTGTACGTTGAAGCTATGCGAACATGGTGTATTTGATTTATAGCCTTAACAATAGCATTTTACTTCTAGCGACTATATTCGGGCTTCAGTATCATAATCATTGGTTTCTCTCAGAGTTTAGTTTCTGCAGTGATCCAAAACTCAATGAAAATATCCTGTTGGCTTTTTATCAAGGAAACCAGGGTAATGCACTTCTGAGCTGGCTTCCAGAAAAGCATCTTTCACTCTGTATTGAGACAATCGCATTTCAACATCAGCACCACATAGTATACCATATTCTTAGTCAGGTACATATACTATATATGTGCAGTACACACATACATTAGCATCAGACTTCACTACACTACAGTTATGCCAACAGTGTCCAGACCAGCTGCTACCCTTTGAGAAGGTGCCAGCCCCCCTGTTAATAAAACCAAGGATAACAGCATGAGCCCTCCTCACCCTGACACTGGCCTGTTTCTAATAAACTACAATTGTTATTTGTTTACTGGATAATACATTTATGTGGAATGTGGATCAGTTATTGATCAGTGAGCTACAGTCTAGCGGTGAGCTAACAATCATAAAATGTTATGATAGTAGATGATAGTAATTTTCTCTCTCTGGTAAATGTACTACATCTACTGTGTGTTAGAGAGAGAGGCGAATACTGTGTTAGGTAAAAGTACAGTACATTAACAATTTGTTTTGTAACTTATAAGTGTTCTTTACCTGTGCTGCACACACTGACTCAGGATGTTTGACGGAGGATTTAAAAAGATAAAAAAGTCACTTATTCTTCCTCTCCCTCTCTGACTCATTACACTATACAGCAGAACAGCAGCAGTTAAAGTTCATCATATTTTAAATCACCCTACATTTTCCTATATAGCGACATATTTATTTGAAAATACTGATAGTAATTTAATATGTTTTCCCCAGGTTTGTGTTAAGGGTTTAAATTAGAATTTAAATTAAGTATACTTTGAAGCTTTTAGGGAGTCTATAAGCCACAATAACCACACCACTTTTGCTTTTCAGTAATTCCAGAATGAAAATGTGCATTACTCCACTTGTTTTGCAATTTATGGACTGGTATTGTGTCCCTTGTAGTCCAACCTTTACTAATTGAGTGTATGTTAATCATATATATGACATAATTTTCAAAATTGTAAAGATTTCTCTAAACCAACCTTTACAAATAGCCAAATTCCAGTCTGTCCAAAAGCAGGATGATTCCAAAGCTATTATGATAAAATCTGAATTGCTCATGAGACCCTTGAAGTATTGGTTGAGGGTGTCTGATTTGGACAAGAGGTTTAAGAAATGTAGGATTATGTCTATATTTCCTAACAAAGTAAAATCTAAAAAATAACCTAGCTATAGGCAGCTAGCTAGACAATGTCCGGAGAATTAGGTCTGGACATTGTGTGGACTTCTGCTTTTACACATGCAGAGCACTGATTGTCCAGGTCCAGGTAACTTCTGGGCCGTCTGACTCGGACATTTACATTCATACATGTAGCTCACTTGGTTAATGTCGACGTATATTCAAGGTTTCAGTGCATGTCTGAAAAAAGCCATTTTGTTCTCTTTTCTTTTAGCTCAGTAGTAGAAGGAAACAATGTTTGTGGCTGTGCTTGTTAAAAAGTGATTCAGGTAGGTACTGTAGGTAAAGTCCTGCCTTGTTTCTCACCCAGCAGCGAAGCAAGGAGCAAACTCAGGCTACAGAAGTTGCATTTTCCATACCATATGGCCTCAGTGTAGCAGCTGGGTAGGGATGAGCTTATCCTGATGCAGCCGTAAGCAGATTCAACATTCAAAATTTAAACTTAACAACACAGCAGAGATAAAGGTGTCATGAGTTTGACACCACAGCAGGACCCTCACCATCAACTCAATCCACTCTAAAGCTCATGTTTTGTTTCATACGACCTCTTTAATAATGTGCACAATAAGAAAACTACCTCCACTGAGAAACAACATCACATGTCATTTTTCAGTGATGCATTCAATACTATGGCCAAGAAACATGAACCAAAAAAAATATATATATACAGCCAAGATGCTGACGATGGTGTGTGTTGAGTGCTGTGTGTGTGTCTGTTCTGTGCAGATAGTCACTGGCATTTTTAGCTGTATGTTCAGGAAGGCGGTGCAGGTGTTATTAGGAAAATGTGTTTGTACCTGACAGCACTTGTTTATTTGACTATGTGCACTTGTCTGCTCTCACTGCCAATGTGTGTATGTGTGTGTGTGTGTGTGCGCGCATGAGTGTGTGTCAGCAAACCCTGCAGGTAGAAAGCAGGTTTCCAGCAGGGTTTGTCTAGTAACAGGCGCAGCACGTGACTAAAAAACACGGGCATGTAGAAAAAAGAAGAAAAAAAAATCTATCTATCACAGACGCCCTCTCTATTTTTCTCTCTTCACATATCCAAGTCCCAAAAATAGCTCTGCCCCACGTCACTGCACCCCATGCGCATACACACATACTCAGAGACACACACCTAACACAAACACACATACACGTTCAGGCTAGCCTTCAACTGAAACTGAATTATTCAACAGAGGCAGAATGCACAGCTAAGAATCTTGAATCTTGAATCTTGAATCTTGAATCTAAGAGAAAGAGCAATGTGAAAAATGCAGAGGGAAAGGAGACAGACACAAAGAAGAAGAGAAAAACATAATCTTCTGTTTAATATGTGTACAATAAATGTGGATGACCAGACAAATGCCACACCTGTGGCAAACAGGTTAGAAAGTATAAAGGAGCAAAGCTGGTTAAAAATATTTTATGGCCTTTCAGGACAAACGGAAATTAAATCTTATCATGTTAATAATGTTTTCTGCTATTTTTGGCAATATTTCAAAATATTTGACCTCTTCTCTGTGGAGCAAAAGATTTAACTTCCCGTTTTAACATCTTACCACAACCAATGTGCCTGAACACGGATTTTAAGCTAGCAATGTCTTGTTGAATATGATGTCATGGTATTAATATGATTTAGTTAGACAGCACTAAATTAACTTAATGCAGTGTCAAACATCAACACACACAAAGTCTGGCAAGATTTTATACAATTTGTAGGAGCTATTGGCACCAATATTTCTACTGTGATTTATGTCCTAGCTGCTACGCAGCAGCACGTTTCCATATTGATTTTTCTTCCATTGTTCAACTGCCATATATGTTACAAGAGCAACCATCTGCAGTATATAAAAAAAGCTAACACAGTATATTTGGTAGATTTTAGAGGATCAGTTTACAATCTGAGAACAGTGTAGCTTGATATTGCAGCTGCTCAGGGTAATCAGGTGCGCCACAGCACTTAACTACACTTCCATTCGTTATTCATTTAGATGAATACATTAGGCAATGCGGTAGCCATACATATCAGTGCTTTATGGATGTCCCGTCTTTTCATTTATTTTTTTCTTCCCATTGGTTAAAATTTAAGAAAAAAAAAACACAAAACATGCGTCATTGTTCTGATTTGATGTTAGATATATTGATTTCATAATAAATGCTACACAAAGAGTGCTTGTAATGTTCTGTTTAACGTTCAGTTCAATTCAACCTGTCAACAGGAAGAGAGAGAGAAAGAGAGAGAGAGAGAGAGAGAGATAATGTAGATTCCTCACTACCTCAATTGACCTCAGTGTTTCTCCACCTCTAATGTAAGACATGGTGGGAGGGCAGACAGGTATATTTCAGTAAATCACAAACACACAAACACACACACACACACACACAGCTACAAACATGTCCTGTCAAAATTAATATCACAAACCAAGGATATATATATAGTACAGATAAGTTTGGAAATGCATTTTGTCCCCCCAGAAAATAATATAGATAAACAATCCAAATAGTTTTCTTACTTATGAGCAAAATTTTGTTAAGTGTATGAGAGTGTAGTTGTGCATACGTACACACTCATGAAAACCCCTGTGCCTAATCTGCCCGTAGGGAATTCAAGATATGGATCAATTCACACATTTATTACCAGACAGTCAAAGGTTTGAGGTAGACAGATTGAGCCCAAAGGACATACACACACGCGCAGGAAAAGGAAGCGAAACACATCTGCAGTCACACACACGCGTTCTTATCGCCAAAAATTATGAGCAAACTAAACAGGCTTTGCAGCTGTCAGGATGTTCTACAGAATATAACCAAAACCTCAATTGCTTTAAATTATCATCACAAAAGGGAGAAGCGGTCAATTAGAGTGAGGACAAGATGCAGTGGAGGAGAGCAAATGGAACAGCAGTGGCAAGGAGGAGAAAGAAATAATGATGAATCTGATTTGAGTGAAAGAGGAAAAAGTACAGGTAGTGAAACGTGAGAGGAGATGACAAAGCTTCACTTCCTATCAGTCCAAGAGAGTGATAGAGAGGGAGTTACAGAGGAAGAGAAGTGAAAGGCAAGACATAAAAAGGGGTAGCGTTATAATGCTAACTGTCAATTTATGGAAAGCTACCTCCCATTTAGAGATGAAAAACAGTTCTTAATTCTAGTGAGACTATGGTTATGACTGAGCTTTTTATTTAGTTTTTCTAAGTGTCAAAATCAAGTTTGTGTGTATGCTATGGCTGTAGTGAAGCTGGCCAGCCCTGAGTGTTTGCCTCTCACCACTTTGTGTTAAATGATTTATATGCAGACAGGCAGGTTGACTCTCTCTGTCTCTCTCCATTGTTTCTTATTAGTCCATCTCTCTCTATAATGTCTGTATCTGACTGACTTCCCACCTCATTTCTGTTTTCCTATCACCCCATAGCCGCTTTCTTCTCTGTCTCTCTAGCGCAGCTGCATTTACAGTAAAAGAAACTGTTTTTTACATCCTCTCTCTTACCTCTCCTGCTTTAGAAAAGCTGTTTCCCAAAAATGCACATGCACACAACAAGTACTGTACACACACACACACACACACACACACACACACACACACACACACACACACACACACACACTTTTTATGTTTGTGACCCGATAAAACTAAGGAACTAAGTAAATGAAAGGAGAGAAAAACAGACTGCCTAAAAGTTACTGACCCACACACTGTGAGACTTGTAAATAAGTAAATATAAGTAATAGTAAGTAAACATACAAATTCGGTACACAACCTAAGCTGATGTTAAGTCTGAGTAGTTATCAGCTCACAGTTGCAAGCTGGAGAAAGGCCAATAAATAATTTAGATTCTGCAGTGAACATAGATTACTGACTTTCCACATCTAGCCAAAAACACCATCTGCATCTGTCCCTGAACCCGACTTGCATGATTGCAAAAGAAGTGAGAAACCAACTAGTCAGGTTGTCTATAATAGCTTGATCACATACCTTTGGCAATTTCTAGACACATTCGGTCTTTAATAGTTGCATAACATCACACCAACCCGCATGTGTCATCCACTGCAGGTAAAGTCTGGTTTACTTATAGAAAATTACTAAACGTCATGCATTAAATTAACTGGATTAATACGTATATGTATCAGCAGCACTGATGATAGCAGGGTGGTGTAAGGTTACCATCTTTTGATTGCAAACTTACTGTAACATTTGAAGTCAAATCTATGATTGAAGAACAGTTTAACAAAGATATATAGTGTGCTTTATAAAATCCGTAAAATTTTAAGATTTTTAATCCAAAAAATTAAAGACACAGAAGAATGAGCCTCACTACTTACTGAAAGCAGCTGAGCCAAGACTTTATACTCACAGTCTTGAATGACCATTGGATCTTTAATTGATTCTGGGTCATATACTAGGATCAGATAGAGAACTAAGGGACTAAAGCACTACTACTCGCACACACAATACAATCACATACAAACAAAACCTACAAGCTACACCACACACAAATGCATTATTATTTTTGGTCAATGAAAATTGTTTATATACTGCATGTAAAATATTCTAAACAATGTTTCTAACTCAACATTCACACACAGTGATTCTTAAAGTGTGTTTAATTTATACAACATGACTTGTATTATGTTTCATATAAAGCTCATTGCTGCTATAGATAGCTGCAACATATATTGACTTTTTCTCCAATTACAACAGCAGGGGAAAACAGATTTAAGTCACTCAGGCAACACTATATGGCATCTATGCAGTGTATATGTGGGGGTGAATATGTGTTTGTATGTTTATGTACATACTTTCAGGTGCTAAAATTCATCTTTTGAAGACACAGATTAACTAAGATGATGCACGGAACACACTGGAATAAAACTGAAAACATAAAAATGCAATTGCAGGGTTCCAGGGTTTACAGTAACACTAGTGTTTAACATCTGATATGGATTCAACAAGGTCAAATTGAAATCTAGAGTCAAAGGTCATTAGGAAAGCTGATACACATATTTTATTTATAGTATCCTATAAGATAATCCATTTTAGTTTCAGCTTTCCTTCAGTAGCTATATAACATAATATTTCTGAGCACAGCAAGAGGCAATAACAGCGCAATTCATTTTATACACCTGTCATTTTCAGCTGCGTTACCATCATTGCAGAAACGTTTCCTAAAGATCATATATGTTTTTACATTAATAACTTGCTTTATGTTATTGGAAGACAGTACTAATGTCTTCTGGTTAAAGACCTCTGCACATTTATGTATATATTCTATTAAAAAAAAAAAAAACAGCTGTTTCCAGCTACAATAGTCATTACAATATAACCTATGGCTGATCAGTTTGATGTTTTAAAAAACATGGCAATTAATACATGTGTCCAAACTTGTGACTGATACTGTATGTGCTATAGTTCTGGTGGTGAGGTCTTGATACTGTATTAGTGGGGAATCTACGTCTATTCCTTAGTTTATCTGAGGAATCAGTTATCAGTTTATCTAGATATTGGTATTGGCAATCTACCAATACAATACAGATATATCAGTAACAATACAGTACGCTGAAATTCAGTTCAGATTTAATAGGACTGTGTATACTGATTCTACATTAGTTCCTTTGACTGGTATTCATTGCTAGCCAGTTTTGTTGGCTTGAACAAAATACACTTGTATTTGAATATGTAAAGTCAGCATTAAACAGCTGGACTGGATTTCTCGACATTACATGCTCACTCAACAATGACTTTCTGTTGCCAAATATCAGATGCCCGAAACTACATCACCTACTGAAGATATCACCTTTTTCACTAGAGAGGCTACAAGGCTTCCATTGGTATGAGATGAAGCTTCCAGTCAGAGCCAGTTCTCATTCAATTTTGGTACACAGCAATTTTACAAGGTGATATTTTCTGTACGTTATGGATATCTTTGTGCAAAATCACTGCTTTCTGTTTGAGATCTAACTTACAAAGCTCATTTAAACAGCACACAATAACCACACAAGTGCAAAAGCTGTGGTCACAAATGACCACTACAAAACAAATAGTGACAGCAACAAATACACAAAAAAAACCATAAGGAGACAAAAAATAAATAAATAAATAAACTAGATTTTTTTGAGATGTTTGGCCTTTTTAAGAGGGTGGGAGCTTTCTGTAACAATGGAGATGCTTTGACATAATTTGTTCTTACGTGCAACCTATGCGGCCAAGCAAAACATAGTTTGTGTATTATTAACTGAATAAAAATGCCCCAGAAAATTACACATCCTCTCAATTTGGTTACACCAACAACAACATTTCAGCTAACGTACTGGACAAGCTAACGTTTAGTCTGCCGTGTTTAGCTAGCTCACCGTGGCTAGCGAAATTTGCAAGTGTAAATCTTAACTCTTTACCTGAAAAAGTTGATTCAACAGTTCTTTTAACTGTTTTCCTTAATTCCTGCGCCGCTTTAATGAATCGTCGGACAAAACAGTCAAGTTCAAGTCTTGAAATTGTTGAGGGGAAAGAAGATGTTTACAGGTGGATAGTTTACTAATGAGTAGAGACAGGTCACACGCACGCACTCCCTGGATGTAGTCAGCAGGTAAAGTTATCGTAAATTACCCAAGAAAAGCCAGTATTCGAGTAATAGCATTTCTTAAAATGAAGTTGTTTTCCCCTTTTCTATAGCTTATCGGTGCTTTTATTTTGAAACAAACCCTAACAGTTTCCGCTTTTGATCTTACAGTGACAGAATTGCCTGCAGACTATTTCAGTGGCTCATATCCTATATTCAGTGTTGGAATAGTACAACAGCGAATGTCACTGTAGCTCACTATTATTTTCTCTTTCTCTTAGTTTCTCTATTCACTATTTTTTATTCACTAATCACCAAAAAAGTAGAAAGTGCATGAAGTTATCCATTATTATAAAGCCTATGTAGCTGGGATAT
>OMLM01004607.1:89900-140683 GCA_900302695.1 Helostoma temminkii | reverse complement strand
GTTGGCTATATCTATATTTTTTTCACACACATTTTCTTTTTCCTTTGGTGGAATAGTTTATGTTAGTGTTTTTTTTCTTCACTACCTCCACAGACACACTAGGATGTTTCATCCTCACCCTCCAGGACAAGCAGATGAGGTTCTGAACAGCAACTTGGCCATCACCCAGCCAACCCATAGGATTTCCAAGAAACTAATCTCATCACACATGACAACTGACAGACCATCTGACAGGGGCACTGATAGCCAACAAGCTGTCAGACACAAAAACTTAAGGAAGAGTCAGAGCTTGGATAGGGATGTGGCATGGGAAAGAAGAGGAGAAGGAGAGGCAAAGACAGAAGATGACCTAAAGCTGACTGGAGCCCAGACGATGTTGTACACAGTGCATTCCAGTATCATAGGTAACACATTCTCTGATGTCTGTGTTTGGTTATTATTATGTGTTTTAAATGAGATATGAGACTGTAACTCTTGGCCACATACAGCAAACAGTATGTCTGCTGTATAAAGCATGTAGACATTTACCATTTCCACCTGTTTCTAGAATGCTGAAGGAGCTGAAAAAAAAACTCAAGCTAACTGGACCCGTTTTTATCAATATGACTATTTCATTCTGCCCATTTCTTTCACTATTCGCTATACTTGAGCTTTTAACGTGCAAATCTCATGATAGAATGGCAATTTGCACACTATCTTTCACACGTGTGGCCTTTACTACAGTGTACTGTAGAATATAGATTTGTGTCTTGTGTGCTTCCTCCTCCAGATAATGTATCAGAGCTCAGGCCCAAATCTGGTGTAAATGAAGATAACACTGAGGGCATTTTTCTGCTCAGGTATTCATTTTACTCTATCTGCTCCTCTTCTGCTTGTTTTGTCAGTAATGCTTTACCATTGAAATTACAGGGGCTAAACCTTCGGTGCACACTCTATCCAACAGCTAGTGGTGTATTTTGATATTGTCTTCCTGTTCTCCTAGCTCCCACTCCAGCTCAAGAAGGAGCTATAATACTTCAGGCACTCTGAACCAGAACCCTGTACTTCAGGTTAGTACCACCATATTCTCTGAAATCTGAAGAGCAGAATGAAGTTTTTCATGTTTGTAGTTATAAATGGATAACTGGTATATTGGTAGTTTAGTTATTATGCCTAAACCAAGTCACACTACTGTTTTTTGTGCCTGAAAGATACTTTTGCTGTAGTTGACTCTGTGTCTGTCTTGTCTTTTCCCTTGCTTTAGATCAGTAATGGTACAGACATCGCAGATTGTGTGAAATCTCTTCTCCACACTGACTCTGATCTGACTGTCACCCCAGTTATGGACAATCCCAAGGTATAGGCATACAGTGTTATTGTACACAGTGTACTGTATGTCTGATATTTTAAAAATAATTTTCAGTAATCAAAATGTATTTTGTCTTACCTGCTAATCATGTTGTATTACCTCCCCCCTCTATTTTGTTTTGTTCTAGTTTGTTTTAAGCAAATCTGCAATTGTACTAGTAACAATGAAACTGATGCCTCTTGCTGAACAAATGGCTTTTAAAGCAATTTTTCACAGATGTGCTCTGGACTACATCTGGAGAATCTGGTCCAGAGTTGTTTGTTCACATATGCAGCATGCAGCAAGAGGGAATTAGTCCATTTAATTTCCTTTAGGGGTAGTCAATGGGTAGTGTGTGCAGGAGGCATGACGTGACATAAAAAATACACTGCGGGAATAAATAGTTTTATTTACAGTACATGGAAGTATTGCTAATGACATGATTGGAAGTGATATGTTATACAACCATGGTTTTCTGAAGTAGAGAAGGGCGATACAACAACATAAAGCGTGGTCAATATTTCCCATATTTTCTGGTGTTGTGGTGAGTGGATTGACATAATAATATATGCTATATTTGTACACGGACATTATATGGACTTAGTACTAGGGGGAATCCCAGCATAAAGTCAGTTTAATGTCCAGCTGGCTCTGATATTTCTGTTTTCACATGCAGCTCACACAGGTAAAGTTGGAAAAAGTTCAGGATTCCCACGCATGTGTGAAAGCAGCTTTTGGTTTGTTAATCTGTCCCTATAATAAAAATACTTAATACAAACATTCTTTTAGGAAGCAGGGAAAATGGTTATAAAACAGCATGGGAACTGAGGCAGCTTAGGGTGAAGTTCATTTTCTTTCTCTTTTCCAGATTCTTAAGAGTCCTCCTGTGAGATTCGATTCTAAAACCCTTTGTGTACCAGCATATTCAGGTACATTTAGTTTTTGTGTCAATATTAAGAGGTTTCGTCAGTGTCCTACAGGAAGTAATTATGTGTACAGTATCTGGTGTCTGGTCATTAAGCCCAGTTTATCTGACTCTTCTCTGCTCTACTTTGCTCTATTCTATTCCAGTTGAGAAGCTGCATTCACTGAATGATGAACAGTGGACTGTCTTCATCTTACAGCTCTGTTCATCCCTTGAAGAGCAAAATCCTTCCACTCCTCCTCCCTCCACAGCCACTCGCTCTAGACTCAACTTGCTGTGTTACCTCTGCTGTGTCGTTGGACATAAAGTTATTGCCAACAGACTAATCAACTCAACACTGGTAGGAAAATGTGTATTTACATATGATCACTATAGAACTAATGTTCCATTACTTTTAGTTGAGCTTAACTTTGCAGTTGCATATTTTAGATCTAAACACAATTTGGAAGTAAAATGGGTTTTACTTTTGTATTTTTAGAAACTCTAAATGTGAAATATAGCAAGTGTTGAATTTTTATTTCCTTATTCTGTTTGTTCTCTGATGTTGTTGCATCTATACCTGCCAAAAAAAAGCTGTGCCATGTTATAACGTGAGGTTCTTGCTGTTGCTTCCAATTAGTAGTTAGTTTAATGTGAGTCATAAAATAGCATAATAAAATGGACATAATCCAAAGCTTTTTTATTCACTTGACTTTGAACATACAGTCACTATGGAAAGTATTCAGACTCCTTCACTTTTAGTAAATTGTATTTTGAAATGGCCAAATTCTTGCCTATCACTTCGCATACAGTAATGAAAAAAAATATACATAAGATAAAAGATGATGATGATAAAACATTTTTAATATGTACAAATGAATTGCAGCCATCCATCATTCCTTATCAGGTCACCAGTCTGTCACAGGGCTGACATATATTTAATTAAATTCAATTCAGTTTTATTTATATAGCACCAAATCACAACAAAAGTCATCTCAAGGCACTTTACAATGTTTAAGACCTTACAATACCACAAAACAATATGGAAAACCCAACAAATCCCCCTTGAGCAAGCACTAGGCAACAGTGGAGAGGAAAAACTCCCTTTTTTAAAGAAAGGAATAAACCTCCAGCAGAACCAGGCTCAAGGTGGGTGGCCATCTGCCTCAGCCAGTTGGGGCGAGTGGAAAGAAAGAGAGAAAAGAACAGCAGATCACAAAACCAATAACAGCAGCAGCAACATTCAACAGGCAGGCAGGTTGGACAGGCCAGCAACTTAACATCCGGAATACACAGCTTCAGGGCCAATGATGCATGCAAGAGAGCGATAGAGAGAGATATGCTTATGTGCTTATGAGAGAGAAAACAGAGGGTTAAGAGAAAGAAACAGAGAAATAAGTAAATTAACTCATCGGCAGGACTACATGAGCTACACTATAGATACTGAGTACATCAGCTGATTGAGACTAGAGCCCAACCCACTACTAGGGACTGATTAATGTTAATTAAAAGTAAGAGCATAAAAATGTGTTTTAAGTTTAGATTTAAAGACTTCTACTGAGGGAGACTGTCTGATATCGATGGGGAGGTTGTTCCAAAGCAGAGGGGCGCGGTAAGAAAAGGCCCTGCCACCAGCCGACTTCTTTTTTACCCTGGGGACAGACGAGCCCTGCATTCTGAGAGCGAAGGGCACGTGATGGAATATAAGGTTTAACAAGATCTGACAGGTATGAAGGTGCATGACCATGTAAAATTTTATAGGTCATTAAGAGCACCTTGAAGTCTGATCTGACTCTGACAGGGAGCCAGTGAAGGGAAGCTAAAACTGGTGTAATGTGATCAAATTTTCTAGATTTGGTCAGAATTCTAGCTGCAGCATTCTGGACCATTCAAAGACTTTTAGTACTGGCTTGTGACAAGCCTGAAAACAGAACATTACAATAATCCAGTCTAGATGACACAAAAGCATGAATTAAAACCTCTGCATCTGCTACAGACAGAAAATTTCTGATTTTAGCAATGTTGCTCACAGGAATGTACAGCTGTGTGTCATCTGCATAGCAGTGGAAATTAATTCCATGACTGCGTATGATTTGGCCTATGGGTGAAGTATAAAGAGATACAAGAAGAGGGCCAGGTACTGAGCCCTGTGGTACCCCAATTTTCAGGGTTTTTGGAGAGCGTGAGATTAGAGACTGGCCGATAATTATTTAGTGATTCTTGATCAAGGTGTGGTTTCTTCTTCTTCAATAATGGTTTAACCACAGCAGCTTTAAAGCTTGTGGGGACGATGCCGGTTGAGAGTGATAAATTGACAATATTCAGCATGGAGGGTCCTAGGACTGGCTAAAGATTCTTGTACATTGCAGCTGGTAGAGGATTTAATGCGCAAGTTGTAGGTTTGGAAGCCATCACCAACTTAGATAGTGATTCAAATGAAATGGTCTCAAACTTCATTAAAACAGAGACTAACTGCTGTCCAACATAATGGTCAACTTGTTCCACAATAGGAGACGATGAGAAGCTGATTTTGAGCCTGATATCATCTATTTTACTGCAGAAAAAGTCTTGAGCTGTGAAGTGTGAGGAATTAAGAGAAGGTTTCTTTTGTGTGAGTTTAGCAACCATGTCAAAAAGAAATCTCGGATTATGTTTATTGTTGTTAATTAATTGAGAGTAATAAGTTGCTTTTGCTCTAGACAAGGCATGCCTGTAGCTGAGCACAGAATCATGCCACTGAAGGTAAAGAGATTCGGACTTTGAAGTTCGCCACTTACGTTCCAGTCTCCTGCAGGTCTGTTTCAGAGCACCGGTTTCTGCAGTGAACCAGGGTGAGGAGCGCCTTAACCTCTTGGTTTTGGTGACAAGAGGTGCAGCTGAATCCAGGAGACTGGATGAGATGTATTCAAGTCATTGGTATAATTGTCGACCGAGTCTGATGATACAGTCATTGAAGCCAGAGCTGTCAGGAGTTGTTCTCTGAGAAAACTTGGACCAATGTGTCGTGTGGTAAAGACGTCATCGAATCTGATAATATAGTGATCTGACATCACTGATGTGACAGGGGAAACAATCATATTAGAGATTACTATCCCTCGAGACATAATCAAGTCAAGAGTTTTGCCATTGCAATGAGTTGGTTAATGCACAAACTGGATGAACCCAAAAGAATCCATAAGCGTCATAAAAGACTTACTCAGAGGATCTGAAACATTATTTACATAAATATTAAAATCTCCCCTTATGACAATATCATCACAGTGAGTGATCAGATCTGAGATGAATTCTCCAAATTCCTCAAAAAAATCTGAATAGGGGCCATGTGGTCTGTATAATATCACAACATGAAAAGATCTGAGTCCATTACCTTGAACAGAGCGGTTTGTCATCAAGGTAGACCGTTTTAAAATAAGAGCTTCGAACGTGCTAAAGGTACAATCACACTGGTGATTGGTGAGATTGAAAAGAGACTTACAAATTAAGGCTACCCCACCACCTTGTTTAGTTGCACGAGCAACATGGATGTTAGTATACTCAGGTAGAGAGGCTTCATTAAGAGGATGAAAGGTATTTGGTTTAAGCCATGTTTCACAGAGATAGACACAGCCAACACACACACACTCACACCTACGGGCAATTTAGAGTCACTAATTAACCTAACTACAACAACTACTACAACCGAAGAGAGACAAAGTAAAGTGCCTGACATACTCTACAAGTCAAAAGTTTGGACACATCTCTCCTTAAGTGGTTATTGATTTCAACATTGTACAATACTGGAGACAATGAAATTATGACAAAACAAATCTGGAATCATCAACAAAAACATGTCAGAATATATATTTCATTATATTTTAGATTGCCCAAAAAGCAGCTACATTTAGCTTTGACACACACATGGCATTCTCTCATCAGATTCACGAGGTAGGAATGCATTGAAATTCACAGACAACCTTGTCAAAAGTTAATTTGTGACATTTGTTGCCTTCTTAATGTGCTTTAGACCATCAGTTGTCTTGTGGAAATGGTGCGTACAGAGTCAATAGCTCTATTAGTGCTACTACAACTACTGTACAAGTCATGACACTTGGTTTTATAAAAGAAAAGACAGTCCATCATTACCTGAGGAAATGCATGTCAGTTAATCTAAAAACTGTCCTTTGGTCTGATGAGTTGAAATCTGAGGTTTTGGTTCTAACTGTTGTGTGTGTCAAGGCTACCACAGCTCACAAAAGGTGGCTCAAATATATGAAATGCGTTCTGGATTGTTTAATGCTTTTTTGCTTGTTACATAATTTCATACATGTAGTTTGGATGTCTTTAGTATTAATGTACAGTGACAATAAAGAAAAAAAAAAACATTAATGGAGAAGGCGTGTCCAAACTTTTGACTGGGTTGAGAAAGGAAAGGAAACCTTCTCGAGAGTGGCCTGAAGATGGCACTTTGCAGATCCATCCCATACAATCTGAGAGGACTTTCCACTAAGTATGGAATAAAGTGATTTAATGCAGTGGTGAGAAGCTGTATAGACCTACACAATAAGACAACAAATTACTGCAAAAGATGAATCTACTAAGTATTGCATTTGCAAGTGTTTGAATACTCATTCGAATTTTAGATTTTTAAGTTGTTTAAATGTTTTATTAACTTTCTAAATTTAAAAGAATATATATATGTTCAATTTATTTTCAGATTTTCAAATGTATTTCTAATGCAGTAAAATGTGCAAAAAATGAATGATGTGATTACTTCACAAAGTGACTGCACATATTTTTAAAAATTACTAATTTAATTAACTAATTTTTTTTGTTTGATATTCCAGCACTTATATATTCCTACTCACCTGTTAGTTATGCGTCAAACCTTTAAAGTATATGGTACTCAAGTGCTTATTAAAAAAAGTTTTAACAAGTTTGTTTATAAATCTAAAACACATTTTTTGCTGTTATAACAACATAATCTGTTTTTTGTTTTTGTTTGTTTGATGTTTAGTGATGATGTGGGTGGTTTCTTCTTTTAAAATATTCTTCCTCCCTTGTTTCAGCTTCCAGTATTGACCCAGCAGTTACAACAAGCTCCTAACTGGGATGTGTAAGTACATTATGCATTCATTCTCTCTGAGAGCCAAAGTGCCTGATGGTGCGCCTTTTGCAGGAAGGTTGGAGAAGTAGTTATTACTGCAAATGTAGACAGTAGTTCAGGAAACAAAAATATATTTTTTGGTGGATTTGAGCTAAAAGACTAGTATACCCAAAAAGCAAGTGATGTGACAGACTGAACATAGCAGCTAAAATACTGTCTGCACTAAAGAAACAGATATCAGGAGCAAGCAAGTGCTTGGATGATGGCACCCTTACAAATAATTGTCTTCTTTCACTTGCCCCTTCTCTCCTTCTCTATACAGATCCAAATTTCTGACACATTTACTTTGCGAGTGTTTAGAAAGGCTTTAGTAATTAAACTGATATCCTCTTTGGCCTATATTTTTCAGTCCTATTAGGACTGTGTGTGGTTTATTCATTTGTTATGCAAACAAGTTGGAATTCACTGTATCATTTTTTGTTTAAATAAAATTGTTTTCCAGGCGGAGTAAGGTTCTCAGAGTGATGGGTCTTCTGGCTCTGCATTGTACTGAACTCAGAGAGGATAGTTCTGTTTCAAAGGTCAGTAACACAAACACACTTTGTTAAGTGATTAGAAATGGAAGTTTCACATTCATGTTGCTTGTACTGGAATTTCATACTTAATACAGTGCAGGAGCAACCGTGGTGCTGTAGAAATAACATAAAGCAATTTAATCTAATATAATCCATTCTTTTCTTTTTTTTACTGAAAGACAATACAAATGTTTAAACCATGCTGAAGTGTAACAAACCATTAAAAGGGACTTTCCTTTTAACCCGATTTAAAAATATGCAGTACCAATTTGTCCCACAAGGCAGCAGTACATACCAGTAGTTGCCCACTGTACGCAGACCGAATAAATGGACACTATACATCAACTGTAACAGCAGTGCAGAACTGCATATAGTATATAGAGTTCTTGCTTGCAGTAGATTCTGTTAAAAAAATGTTTGTGTATGTCAGTGATTATTTGTGATTACAAAGAATGCAAGTTTGGCTGGCCATTATTGATAATTGTTCTTCATAGGTATGTCACTAATTTCTAGCCCAACATGCAAGGCCAACTAAAATAACATAAAAATGTGAATACCTAGTCTGTCGTCTCTTAATTAATAGTACAAGTAAACACCAGCAGGTGGCATTAGACACCTAGAAGAATTTGTCTGTTGCAGACTCTCTTTGACACACACACACACGCACACACACGCACACACACACACACACACCACATACATACAGTGGGCTAATTGGTAGCTGTATAATACTTACTCTATTGCCATAATAGACTCAATAGATAGTTCTTTGTTATACATTAGCTGCTTATAGCAATAATGCAAGTGACACTGCTTTACAGCTTCAGATCTCTTTACTTTTTGCAAACTCCATATTGTACATTCAATATTAAATGGATGCAATAACCATAATGAAGGAGTGAAAAAATTTTTTAAATGTTTTATATTTTGTTGAAAACTAAAATGTATCAAAGCTTAGACTGTGGTCAGATGCATCCTGTTTGCATCTGCCACTGGATTGGACTCCATCTTGGACAAAAAAAACAAACCATGATGGTCAAGGAGCTATCTGTATTGTAACTGTACTGTATCTTTGTGATAGAATTACAATAATAACCAGGCCTAGGTCAATAGGATAAAACAGTAAAAATAAAAGGCATATGACAGTTCTTTTAATTCTCCATATTGCTAAACACCCTTTTCCTGTCTCATTTTTTGCCCAACTTGTCTCTAATCTTCAGTTTCTCCTTGTTTTCTTAATTCTGTGTATATAATTATTTATATTATTATGAATGAAATTCATCTGTGTACAGTAGTTCTCATCCCACACTCGCTTCCTTTTCTTTTTCTTCTCTCTTTCTCCACTTGTTCAGACACTTTACTGCTACCGAGTCGTCACAGCGATTTACAAAATGGCCGACTGTGGCATAGCAGTATTTTTTCGGTGCGCTACTGTCAAAGACGAAAAGCGGAAAATTTTTCTTGCTCCCCTTCTTAACTCAGCTACCATAGGATGACAAATTGTTAAGAAAAGGACAAAGCTGTACATTTGTGCCTGCATGTCCTAGTGTGTCTGTTTGTATCTTTGACTGAGTGTGTCCATCTGTAGACTCAGCAAGGGGTTCTTTGTGCGTGTGTGTGCTCCTCTGTTTGTGAGTGCATGGGATTTTTTGAGATATGTCTGTGTGTGCACTCAGCAGGGGTCCTAAGAATGTAATTTTGTTCTGTTTGCCTTTGTATGCATGCATTCAGATGTTTTCATATTTGTATGTATTCTTATAGTGATGCTCATAGATGACCACTAAAACAGTGCATACTTGCATTTTCTGTGTTTGTGTGGATGCGGGTTGTCTCAGCAGGGGTCTCCTGCTGCAGTCTTGCTGATTGGAGTGTGATGGTTGGGCTTAGTTACCATGGTAACTGCTATATGCTTTGATTATCTCCACCCAACTCTTACACACACACACACACACACACACACACACCAACCTGTCTCTCTGTCTCTTCCTGTCTTATTCCCTACTTTTTCTGTCTTGATACTTTATATGATGTACTTTTTTCAGGTTTGCTGTCTTTCCTCACTCTCTGAATCTCTGTCCTCAAATAGAATTAAATCAGAATAAAATTTTATGGATTAATGTTACTAACACACGCTTGCTGCTTCCCTTATATGACTTATGGAAGCTGTGCTTTCAAAACCAACTAAATATGATTTCCCTCTTCACTCATCACTTATCAAGTTTTCTGTGGCTTAAATTTACAGTGGTTTAGCTGGTAAAGCTTCCCATTGAGGGTGTTTCATGGGGATATGGAGTATTAACACATTCAAAAAGCTCACAGCAATCTTTATGAACACATATTCAGAGAGCACAGGCTGCAGGAAGATACTATTCAATGCATTTGTGAATCATGGAAGTAAAAATAAGAGTTTGAACCAACTGTGTATTGCACCGTGTTTGATGATAATTTTGGCTATATGATAGCTATACACCAAACATATCTTAAACACCTCTTAAAGTAGATATTTAATTAATTAGCTAAATTTAAATATAGTTTATAGTTTTGTATTTATTGGCTGTGAATCTTATAGCTATGTTCAATTTGTTATATTGTATATAATCATCAATCCATCTATTATCTGAACCGCCTAGTCCCCATTGGGGTCACAGGTGTGCTGGAGCCTATCCCAGCTGTCATATGGGCGAGAGGCGGGGTACACACTGGACAGGTCGCCAGTCTATCACAGGCATATTGACAAACAACCATTCACACTCTCACTCACACCTAAGGGCAATTTAGAGTCCCCAGTTAACCTGACAGCGTGTTTTTGGACTGTGGGAGGAAGCCGGAGTGCCTGGAGAGAACCCACGCAAACATGCAACACCCTAACTCCACACAAAAAGACCCTGGCCGACCCCGGGGATCAGACCCCGGACCTTCTTCTTCCTCCCTCTTCTTCTTCTTGCTGTGAGGCGACAGTGCTAACCACTACACCACCGTGCTGCCCTGTATAAATTTAAGTGGAAATCTGGGTGCTTGAAGAAAATAGGGTTATCTGCCGTTTCAGTATGAGGCAGTCTTTTTACTTATAAGATCAATAATCAAGCAAAGTGCCAGGAAGCAGCCAGCTGCAGTAGCAAGACTGGTTCTGCATATTGTTACCTCTCTGTCTTCATGTGTGCATGTAGTGTGCATTTCATGCAAGTCTATATGATTGCATGAATTTGTGTATGGTGCGTGCATATACTCAGAGTATACAAACTGTAGGTATTTGTGTATACATGCAGTGGTTCTTCTAAAGTTGATTTCTAAATAAATGTGACCTAAAACTTGAGGAGAACGTGATACAAATCTTGACCAACCTTCACCAGAAGTGGTCAACCAATAAAGGTCACACCAAGAAAGGCAAGTAATAGTCCAGGAGATCATTTGTAATCCCGGAAAAGATCTTCCCTAGATGTTTTTTTGAAGGCGAGGAGAGCATTGAACAACAACGGTCTGCATGGCAGAGTTGCAAGGAGGAAGTTACTACTCGCCAAAAATAACATTGCTGCTCATCTACTGTTCAAGGCCATGTGGATAAACCAGAAGGCTACTGGAAGAATGTTCAGTGAACAGAACAGATGAGGCCACAATAGACGTTTTTAGCTTGGATGAGAAGCAATATGTTTGATGCATGCTACTGTAAGAACATTCTGTGTTGTACAAAGAAGCTCAGAAAAATTTGGTATCCATCAGAAAGGGGATCAAGCAGCAAGGCAATAAACCTAAATACACAAGTTGGCATTGCTCAAATGGATAATGGTTAAACCAGAAGAAACTCTGAAAGCTCTAGATCTATCTGTCTGTCTGTCTGTCTTTTCATCTGCTGTCTCTTTCCTGCAAATGTGCTCTGGTAAAACTGGCTTATGAGTATACACTGACAGAAAAATATGGTTTATCAAGGTTAAAACAGGTTTATTTGAGTTTTTGAGACTGCTGTACTGATACACATATTTAGAGGCCAGTAATAATTTTTAAAACAAACCCAACAAAAATCAACAGTTGATTACATACTTGATCCCCACAATAAGTGAACTACAATAAGTGACAGGAACAATGAAAGAGCTCTGTAAGACTGTAAGTGAAATCTAAAACGACAACCCACTTAACAAACACTGCTTTTGTAAAACTGATGTATACAATTGTTAAACAGTAGTAGTAGTAGTATTAGTAGTAGATTCTCATGAATTTTAGTAGGCGTTTTTACTTATTTTATTTTTAATTTGTAAAAATAAAAACTACTCATAAAGGTTCTGTTTCTCTTCTCCCTCACCAGGCTGTGTCCACACTGACAGACCTGTTGAGGGACAATCTGAGGAATAGTAAACTGAAGCAGTTCCTGCTACCACCACTTGGGGAGTTCCTCTACCTTATCGCCTCTCAGGTATGCTCTGCTAGTCACATGCCAATATCAGGTGACAGATTGAGACCAATATCTTGCAGATAATTGATGTAAAAGAAACATTGATAAACCCAAGCACATCATTGTAACCCACATACTTGCATGTACATGAGGCCTTTTTTCAATTATTCCATTCCCGTCAAGAGTGCTACTTATTTCTTCCTTAAAGGTTATGTCCTGGTATTTTTCTTTTAATTGACAGTAAAATGGTGGATAGACTGTGACATTTAATAAATGTATCTAATCAGTATTTAGCTAAGATGTGTTTTTTGCACATAATTAAACTTATGCAAAATAAATGAGTTTGTGTATCACTATTTGATGATTGGTTAGATGAAGATTTATCTGTAGTTGAGAGGTGAAACAAACAATTCAGGGAAAAATAATGTAACATTTATTGAAACAAACAAATGTTATTGGTGCTGTAAACATGACACTTAAAAAAAAAAAAAAAAAAAAAGATACTCCTCTACACTGTTTTGGTATGACTACATTATGAACATGTGTACTTAATAAGTAATATAGTATGATATATGTTGATTTTAAGTATTGAAATAATCAGACAGGGACTGAACACTGTACACCATTTCTTTTAGTAGTCATTCATTGACTCACTCTCTGTGACACATCTTTGGAAAAGTAGTCGTTACTGTGAGACTTCTGGTTAGTAGTCTAGTTAGTGTGTTGAATTCAACATTTTCCTCTTTTCTGAGCCATAGATGAAACCAGGTTAAAATTAGCTTTCTATACCTCTTTGAGACTGCTGATTTCAATAAATTTTTATCAACTTCCTCTAGTATGTCAGGTTTGTTAATTAAATATGAGACAAGTACTCTCAGTGCTGCTCATGCCTACTACTACACACTAGACCTAACAGCAGCATTGTCAAAAAGTTATACTGTGATAGATTCATTTTATTACATGCTGTGAGAAAACAATCTGCCTGCTCTTCACTCTGCTGATAACTAACAATCTCAAAACAGAAAACTGTAGAATGCACCATACTGTTTAGTTCATCAAGATAAGGTGGTTTTGAAATTGGGATAGTGACCATTATATTTCAGAGTAAACTTTATCCTTTTCCCTCTCTTATATAATTGATGTGTAATAACTTGAATGAAGTACTCCAATTAGTTCAGATGCAAAAAAGATAAAAAGACATTGTCTTAATACCTCAGTGAAAAGAGTGAAAAGAATGTAACTGAGTGCTTTGTCATTAGATATGCAGTATAAATTGAAAGTGAATTCAACCCCTGCCCTGAAAATTAGAGAGGGTGGAGGAAGCCTTGTTTGACTTTATTAGAAAGAGTGATCCCAATTTATTTCTGGTTAACCTAAATCCAAGTGAAGTTGATTAAGTGTAAGATTATTTTTGCAGGACTGATAGATAACCTTCAAAAATCAATCACTCTGGTTGAATACACTTACTACTGGCCTAAGGCCATGAAAAATCTTATAAGTGTCCTGTACAAGCTCTTAATTTTTCATTTGCATATGTTTTTTGAGCGTTCACTGGTGAACAGGCAGATTTGCTTTTTGGTGAGTGTCATGATCAGATCAGTTGTATTGCTTCCACTATTCTCAAGTTTAGACATCTCTAACAATCTTGACAAACACCATAGGAACATGAACTTTTACGGGATTGAGAAAAATGTGAATCGATCCTTTCCGCGATTATTTACAGCACATAATAAAAAACAATTCACTTAATGCAAGTTATTTGAAAAGCATAAGCGGTATCATCATTATAACCAGTTCTAATTTGACCTCACAGAGCACTTACTCCTGACAGGTGGTCCCACACTGTGAATAAAAGAGATTTATAGGAGTAATTTGGAATGGGCCTTTGAGTGTCTCCAGGTAAAATCCTCTGCTTTGCTCCTCTCTTCTGCAGCACCAGTCAATGACAATGATTAGCTGTAGCCTCCAGTGCTGTCTTTATCCTCAAGGTTAGATATAGCCTAAAGCACAATAGCAATGGGACCAAGCATTGTTTCATGAAAAGTTAAAATATTACTTACTAGTCAGACTTTTGTGGAATGGAAGACAATTCTGGTATGACCATATATATGGTATGTTTTGCCAAGAAAATAACTACCAATGTTTGTAAATATTTTTTTTGAATACCAGTTTTCATAAATAATCAGATAATTCATTTATTGAGCAAAAATACCAGATTCCATCTTGACAAATTTAGCTGCTTTTCATAGTTTCATATAATTCTAAATAATATGAAATAGTGACAGGCATTTTAACTTTTTTATAGACAAAGATTAATGAATTCTTCATTGAAGTAGTTGATGGATTAATTGGAAATGAAAATACTTTATCATTTGCAAATCTATGATTTTAAAATTAAATAGCTTAAGGAGTGTGTTTAAAGTTTTAATTTTTCTCTTTTTTACTACTAATGCAAAAAGTGGACTCAATCAATTGAAATACAAAATATACAAAAAATAAAAAACTTACAAAACGTACAAAAACCTGTATAAAATTAGAAAACCTGTACAGTGCTAATACATGTTATGTTATATACATATAATATAATTCACGTTAAGTAAAGTCAATATGTTGAAGAAAGCAAATTAGCTGAATTTAAATTGTTATAAAAGCACTTTCATACACAGACAAGTTATCAAAATGTCATCAAATGAAATGCGCCTCTTGCTCCCTTTGCCTTCCCCGCCTTGGCCCTGCTTGCCCTTTCTCTTACTCCTCTCTACTTGCACCTCAACCATGTTAAATCTTTGCCTTACACTTACTCCTACTCTCTTCCTTCACTGCCCCCACTCCCCCCAATCCATACACCCTCCTCCTCACTCCTCTCACCATTTCTCCCTGTCTTTTCTATGCCTCTCTATCAGGAAGAGAAAAGAGGCTCCCCAGAGGGACCATGGTTCGTTCCCGCTGCCGCCTACACTGGCTTAATGAGGAGCCTGCGGGAAGGGGTGAGTGTCTCTGTGTATGTCTCTGTGTGTCTGTTTTGTGTCTCTGCCTGTGTAGCTGTGACTAAGTCACCCTCGTTTTACGCGAGTGTGTGTGTATGTGCAAGTGTGCAGCAGGGGATCCCTGTGAACAGTAATGATGAGGCAGCTGTGGGGGCCTAAAGCATTGTTTGCCAGCTGCAAGTCAAGGGCATGCAGAGCAGTCACACACACACACACACACACAGTGGATGAAGCAGAAACACAAGCAAAAATATAGGTAGTTATTTTCTTTTTGCTGGTATTCTCACTTTATTTGTGCATTATTTCTTCTTCTCATTAACTGACTTTCTTCTTCTCATTAGTTTTTACATTAATTATGTTTCCACTCTTGTTTATCAGAAGGAAAGTAAAATGGAAAAATTATAATATTAGTTACTACACTGTTAAAAAAAATAAAGGGAACACTCAAACAACACATCCTAGATCTCGACAAATGAAATTTTCCAGCTTAAAATCTTTATTCATTTCATAGTGGAATGTGCTGAGATCAAAATAACTTAATAATGATCAATGGAAATCAAAATAATTATCCCATGGTGGTCTGGATTCAGAATCACACTCAAAATAAAAGTGGAAAAGTCAGATCACAGACTGAATTAATCAAGACAATTCAAAATTAGGCTCAGTAGCGTGTGTGGCCTCCACGTGCCTGCATGCACTCCCTACAGCATCTGGGCATGCTCCTGATGAGACGATGGATTTTCTCCTGAGGGATCTCCTCCCAGACCTGGATCAGGGCATCATTCAACTCCTGGACAGTCTGTGGTGCCACATGGTGTCGGTAGATGGAATGAGGCATGATGTCCCAGAGGTGCTTGATTGGATTCAGGTCTGGGGAACGGGCAGGCCAGTCCATAGCATCAATGCCTTCATCATACAGGAACTGCTGAAACATTCCAGCCACATGAGGCCTAGCATTGTCGTGCATCAGAAGGAACCCAGGGCCTACTGCACCAGCATAAGGTCTTACAATGGGTCTGAGGATATTATCCCGGTACCTAATGGCATCTCTGGCTAGCACATAGAGGTCTGTGTGGCCCTCCAAGGAAATGCCTCCCCAGACCATCACTGACCCACTGCCAAACTGGTCATGCTTGAGGAGGTTGCAGGCAGCAGAACGTTCTCCACGGTGTCTCCAGGCTCTGTCATGTTTGTCTGTCATGTCTGTCTGTGCTCAGTGTGAACCTGCTCTCATCCATCCTCCATGCTCTTGACACTGTGCTGGAAGACACAGCAAACCTTTTTGCCACAATGTGCATTGATGTGCCATCCTGGATGAGCTGCACTAACTGAGCAACTTCTGTGGGTTGCAGAAACCACTTAATGCTACCTGTAGTGGTGAGGACACTGGCAAAATGCAAAAGTGACAGAAAATCAGTCGGAAAGGACGAGGACAGGGAAATGGTCTGGTCTGTTTCATTTGCACAACAGCAGGTGAAATTGATTCACAATCAGTGTTGCTTCCTAACTCGACAGATTAATATCCCAGACATATGATAGACTTGGACTTACATTGGAATGATGTGTTTCCTTTTGTTTTTTTGAGCAGTGTATAATACTGTGCTCAAAGAAGAAAATTACCCATATGTCTGCTTCTTATCTTTGGCAGCGAGTGCCTGTTTCTTATTTAAGTCACTGTAGATATGGTAAATATTTTTATATTTTTTGGTCCAACCTGATATAGTTTAGTTGTTTTAATATTGTCCCTGCTTAAGGTTTGCTTTGCTTGGATCAAAATGTGTACAGCTGCTTCCATATAACATCACTTTGGTGATGGTAGCAAATACCATCAGGCTGCAGAAAATTGTAGTGCATGGTGAAACTGGCAGATAAATTGTACAGGTAGAAAAAGAGGGGTGGACATTGTTTTGTCTCTCAGAGATAGAAGGGGTCTTGTTGTTGTGGACCACTGTAGCAGATAGAATATAGAAACTCTGTTCTGCACAGTTGTCAGCTAGTACCTACTGTTGCTTCATTACCACTGGGAGTGTAGTTGGGGGGTGGTGGTGGTAGATGAACAGAGGAGGTGTGTGTGTGTGTGTGTGTGTGTGTGTGTGACAGGAGCAGAGAGAGGGGTTGAGGGGAGGAGAGAGAAGAGGTGGTTGACTTATTTATCATTATTGAGCTGTGAAAGTATGCTAACAGAAGCACACACACACGTGCAGCCTTAGGGACCAGATGCTCATCTTAGACCCAGCCTCCCTCTCCTTCCATCTCTTTTTCTCACCCTCCTCTCTCAACCTGTCTCTCCATGACTGCCTGTTTTTCCGGCAGATGCACAATGTCGTAATAGTTTAACTTTGTCTCAGGGGCATTACATTTCCTGGAGTTAACAAGGTGATCACATTATACCGTAACTCACTATGTTTTCTGTAGACATTCATATATTTGTACTGTTGAGATATAATGATGTAATTCCTAACATAGAAATTCCAAATATTTGTGGAATATTTTAGGAATTCACTCCAAGTGCAGTTATAGTATGTATTGCATCAATGCAATCCGTTGCTTGCAGGGAAAATACTGCCATATTAGATTTTTGGTAGGATTTGGTAATAGCTGCGTAATAGTGGGGTAATATTATGGCAAAAGTCACTGGTAATAAGTTAATATGGATGTAATATCTCAGTAATAATAAGGTATTGATGCTATATTTTGGTAATAAAAATGTAACAGGGTTATTATTTCACTAATAAAAATACAGTAGTTGTAGTAGTGGTTAATATTCATCTTCTGAACCGCTTAGTCCCCGCAGGGGTCACGGGTATACTGGAGCCTCTCCCAGCCAGCTTACGGCCGAGAGGCGGGGTACACCCTGGACAGGTCGCCAGTCCATCGCAGGGCCAGTGGTTAATATTGATAGTGATAAAGATGAACACCAACTGTTCCCATTTGTGTGATAATATCTATGAAAAATGATACTGTTGTTTATGATTGCTTCATGTTTAGGGAGGTGTCATGCTGTCATGAAAAGAACAGGTAAAATTTTACAGCTCTCATGGTTATTATACAGAAGAATATTTTTGCACTCCTATTACCTAGTTATATTTATTGCTTATTTTTTAACTAACATGACCTTACTTTATGAATTTTTATATTATTATATTATCCTCTCTACTACTGCTACCATAGGCACACACATAAAAAAGTAATTGCCAAATCATGCATGAACTGTGATTAACCACATTTTCTTTTTGGAAAGCTATGTACAATTTCACTTGCCACACCTAAACCTGATTACTGCTAGACCTGTAGAATGAAGAAATTATTTAAAATGAAGCTGTCTGATAAAGTGAAGCATGCTAAAAGATCTCAAATAGCAACATATTATGTCGGGATCTAAAGAAATTCAAGATCAGATGCGAAACAAAGTAATTGACATGTAACGACGACTTGCCATAATTGATGGAACTATGAATGCTGCACTTTACCAGAAAAAGGTGAATGAGAATGTCCCACCATAACTTTGTGACATCAAGCTCGAGAGCACTTGGTTTATGCAGCAAGAAAGCAATGCGAAACATACCAGCAAGTCCACCTTTAAATGGTTAAAAAAAATAAAAATAAATAATAATAATAATAATATTAATAGTAAAGTGGCATTACCTTAAACAGACTTTTCATGCTCAAAGACACCAAGGGTTGGACACCAAGTTATTAGGTTTAGAGGGCAATTACTATTTCACATAGGGCCAGGTGGTTTTTAACAGCTTTTTTCCATTAATAAATGAAATGATCATTTAAAAACTACATTTTTTATTTACGCAGGTTATTTTGTGTAATATTAAAATTAGTTTTAATATTGATTATTGATTATTGCATCTAGGTTTGTCACAATAGCAGCACCTTTCACATTATACATTTGCATTCGATCAACAGTCAATATAAATATATTGATTAGTGTAGCTCTAAATAAAATATTTGACCAAAATAACTGCCCTCTATAGATGGGAGCTTTTTAACATTAAGAAATATTGATTTGGTCATCAATGTTTTTTACATAATATTGTACAGAAAATAAAGTATTTGTTACAATTGTTACAAACTGTAGGGGTGTGTAACATTGATAACAGTTTGCAGTGGCATTAGTGTATCCAAAAATGCATTATCATGAAATCACAGCTCTGTTTCATAGTTATTACACAGAAACTACCACATGTGTTTCCTAGTAATTACGTTAGCTCTGGGTGTTTTTGGTCCACATTAGTGCCCATTGCTTATACCAACCCAATAACTCCTTATTACTTTGATAATTGCCATGATATTTTTGTAATTTTTTTAATAATTTAAATATTTACCCAGTTACATAGTTACTACCGTAATGTTATGCTTATTATCTTATTATTATCAAACCATTACACACTCTTTTACCTGTTTGTTACCAGGGTATTACCAGATCTATAACCATGCTGTTAGCTTGATGTTACCCCACTGTTGCCCTATTATTACTGAGCTATAAGGTGCTACCCAGTTCAAAAGATTGTCAGAGCATTGTGAAACTCTATGAAAGTAATGTTTTCTCAAACTATACACGTGCAGAAACAATAAGTTGGACATTTGAAAGTACTTGCTAATCATCAAAGACCTTTTTCTAACCTATCAAATCTCTCATAAAACTGTTTTATCTTTATTATGTTTTATTGCTTGAGTGGTGTTTCCAATTATTTGTGATGCATTTGTTAGAGTTGTGATACATTTGCTTGGACAAGAGACTGTCTACCAGTGGGAAAAATGTAAATTCAGTGCATGACAGCAGTGAGATACAGTCCCCAGACCCTGTCTGATGTGCTTGAGGCACTGTGGTTCTGATGTGTTTTCTGACCTGCTGGATCACCCCATCCCTCTCTGCTGCTCTTAAGAGTTTTCCTGATTTACAAGTAAAGCACTGGAGGGAGGGATAGAGATCGTTGTAAAGAGAGCACGGTGGTTTTACTATTGGAAAGAGAGATAGTGGGGGATGGAAATGAGTGACAGAGGAAGACAGAAGGATCAGTGTAGTGGGAGAGGGGGAGGATATGGCAGGGAGTCAGAGAGAGAGAAAGTTGTACTTGGAGAGGGGGAGTGGATGGCATGGAGTGAAAGGCAGGTTTCCAGGCCAGACTTGAGCTGCAGGAAATTATTTATGAGCCTGAACATGATGATGCTTCTGCTGCCTATGATGAAAAATCTGTGTGTGTGTGTGTGAGAGTGCGTGCAGCAGAAATGATGTGTGAACAGTATTACAGTGATAGAAGCCAGGGGGCAGAAGGCAGAAATCCCTGTTACACACATACACACAAACGCACACAGCCTATTAATGATTTATTGCTATCTTTCACAAAGGAGACAAGAACAGAGAGGGGACTGTCTAAGACAGTCACAGGGTCCTACCCTTGTGTCTTTAACATAGGATGACCACTGCACGTGCAATTAGTAACTCACATATGGTCTGAGGGCAAACTGTTTACTGAGGTGTATTGGTGACACTTAAGTTAAAGATGCATGAATTAACATGAAAACATACATGATTTCATTCATGAAGAATCGTGAATTCATGCATGTAAAGCCATATGCACTCCATGTCTGGAGAATCAGGTCTGGACTTTGTGCAGACTTTTGTGTTCACACATGCAGCACACACTATGTACGGGTGAAATGCATTCTGACTTGGGGCAAATAGTTAAATAGTAGAGTGTGCAGGAAGCATGACATGATACAAAGAGTACACTGGAAACTATGTGTTATGTGTGTATAACATCGGTTTCCTGGAGGAGAGGAACTTGATACAGTGACAGAATTCATGGTGAATATTTCTTATATTTTCTCGTGTTGTGGTGAGCAGATCAATTAAAAGTGAACGCCCAATAACTCACTGTGAATACTCCAGACAATAAGTGCTCACAGGGACATCACACAGACTTTGTTCTAGAGGGCTTGCAGGATGAAGTTTGTTTAATGTCTGGCCAGGCTCACTCTGGGCTACAAATATGAGTCATATATAAGTCATGATAAAGTAATGCTTAGTTAACTGTGATTACAGTGCTCAGACTGCAGTAACCGTGAGAAAGATATGAATAAATTAGTCACAATGCATTAAAATACATTAGTTGTAGGATTCATTAATTAATTGTTTATGTATTAACACATGCATGAAATATTGTTAATTCCTGTGAAGTCCTGATAGTTCATGCATGAATTCATAATAATTCATGTAGCCTTACCATAAAACTTTACCAGTATATTGATTGGCGCAGTTTTAAACAGTTTTACCTGTAGAAAAGAAAGGAAAATATGATGATTAACACTTGTCTGTTTGTCAGCTGGTCTGGCCTCTCTCCTCTGTCTGTTGGCCTGGTGATCAGTCACCCTGTCACTCTCTTTGAATGTGCCTATTAGTGGTGTTAGATGTGTTGTGTAAGGCTGATAGATGGTGTCTGTGCCATAGGGGCTCATTTAGAACCAGGTGCACTTCTGAAACACTTTAATTACAGAGGAAAACTGCATCTGATGTGAATCCACACACTTGTGCACACAGGCACAAGAATCTTGTGTTAAGTCTTGTGATAGCGTTTTTATGATATATATATGTCTTGATATTTGAGACTCGGAGGCCAGGTGCAAACATGTTGTATATGAGTATAAGATTAATCTACTGTCACATACAGGCACTTGAAGACAGGATTTAAATTTTCCATATATGTCTACCCTTTCAACTCTTTTAAAAATGTTTTAGCCCGGGGGTTGAAAGTATGTAAATCTTATTATCTTGTCATTTCTGAGCTGTAGAATAATCGAGATCTGAGTTGCCAGTGAGCCAGTTAGTCTTGTTAAAATCGGATCCTTTTTAAATGGCATATACCCTTAAGTTAAAGGGAACTGTGCATTGTTGTTTTTTCAATCAAACTTTTTGTTTGTTTATTTGTTTTGGGTTTTTTTTGGTTGGTAGAGCATGGTCCTTGCATCGATTGGGCACAGATTTTGGATGCTCTTGCTGATGCAACCCTCCATGAAATTAAGGTTAGAAGAAACACATTTATGACAAAAAAAAAGACTTCACTTCCCCCAAAATCTACTTCAGTGCCTTGGAATCTAATGATAACTATTAAGTGTGTGTAGAGATGGGTGGTATAGCCTTAAGATGATATCATAATATTATAGGAAGGTTTGTGATGATATTTCTGAAGATTTAGAAAAAAATGACCAAAGAGCATTTATTTGTGCAAACAAAATGAAGACCGTTTTTGACTTTTACATTGAGCGGCTGTGGCTTGGAGGTTGAGCAGTCGTCTACCAGTCATAAGACTGGTGGTTCGATTCCCGGCTCCTCCAGTCATATGTCGAAGTGTCCTTGGGCAAGACACTGAACCCCAAGTTGCCCCCGATGAGTCAGGTCAGCTGCATGGCAGCTCTGCCATCGGTGTGTGAATGTGTGTATGCTTGTGTGAGCGAATGGGTGAATGAGAAGCAGTGTAAAAGCGCTTTGAGTACCAGTAAGGTAGAAAAGCGCTATATAAGTGTAGACCATTTACATGCACATAAATAACTAGATTACTCAGGCAAAGCAGCTTTCTCAAGTAGTAGTAATTTAAGAAACCTAGTTGTTGGAAATCCATATATACACGTGATCTGATTTTGTCCTTCATCTCAGATTTATTCAGGAATGCGACCCTGAGGTGGGGAAAGGAAAAGAGAATAGATATTACGCGGCTGATACACAGCACAAACTGTCTGAATAAAAGACATCTGCAGTGGAAGATTTCTACAAAGCACTTTGTGGTTAATTTTCAGTCAAACTTTAGGCAGTCAAACTTTAGGCCGACTTTCCATCATTGCGACATCAAGTGAGGTAAACAGAAGCATTCAAAATTAAGTTAACCTTACACAAAGTATTCACAGATGAGGGGATACACATACATTTATTAGCCTTGTGAACCATTACTGCTCATATCACAGGAAGCATAACTTACTGGTGTCTCTGCACACATACTTGTTTTTCATTACAGATGCAGTAAGTCCCTTCTTTACGCTTGTGCAAGAAGCACCCAGGCATGAAAGCTAACAATGTCCTGATCAGGTGTACAAACAAACAAATGCTAACTCACTACCACCTACTGTACTGCAGCAGTATGAAACAACTATAGTTCTCTATTTTTAAAGAAAACAATATAAAATTAAATTATACATTCACTTTTCGCATACTCTTTAAGTTGCTCTTTGAAAATGATTGACACCTTCTAGAACTGGTGGTGGAGATAAAAGCAGTGAGACCATCCCACATTGAGATGGAGAAAGAGGGAGAGTGACGTGGTCCACAGCTGGACTTGAACTAGGAACATTGCAATTATGTGGCATGCATGTGAATCATTATGGTGTTTTCAAACGGGACGCAGTGGGCGCAGCGCCGCGTCGCGCAAAAATTTCCATTCATTTCATTCAATGTTTTTGCGGCGCAGGAGCCCATGGGTGCTCCGCTGAGCTGAGGTCAGTGTAAGGCTGCGTCCGCTGTTCTGTCGGGTTGTGCCCAAGTTATTTACAAATGTTCAACTTGTGCGCAGTGCTTTGTGACGTTGACTCTGTGTGTCCGGTTGCAAAGAACCTGGCAGGTCCATGCAGACAGGTCTGTAGAAAAGTTGAAAGTTGGTCCTCATTTCTTTGAGCCTTGGTGCTAATCTCATCAATAAGCTGTAAAATTGGTCCTGACTCAGCTTGAAGTTCACCTGAAAACGGTCAGGGTACAGCTGCAGCTCCTGAATGAGCCTAAACTCCCCCAATTCCTGCCGCAGCTCATCTCCTTCTCCCTATTAACAGAATTAAAGCCAGGGCTTTTCACTGATTTACAGACAATACATGATACAAAAATAAACTAGTCACTGCTACTACTTACTAATCACTTCCTGTATTTTTTGTTGCCTAGTAACTGGCACCCACGATTTGCTCGTTTGTGTTCTCTCCCCCTGCCACTGCGCCCACCCTCCTTGGCGAGGAACTCAAAAACTACATCCTATCTGAAAACACCATTAGGCTACCAGAGCATAGGTAGAATGAGTGCTGGGAATTTCTGCTTCTTGCTCATGTACCTGTTTGCTCGCTACAATCTTCCACTCCAAAGCCACTCCAGGCTGCTCCACTGTGTATTGCTCAGCACTCAACTCAAATTGCATCTTGCTCCACTCCAATTCGCACCCATATATTTCAAAAAATGGAAGGAACTCTGCACATATCTTAAACCAAAGATGCCTACATGCCATAGAAATAAAGACCAACAACTTGCTGACATTTGACTGACTTTGAAAAGTGCACCTTGGGACAGGTTTGGGCCTGCTTTAGGCTCGTGGTCTGAGAGGTACCGGAGCGAAATTGGAGGGTGAGCTTCAAAAACATGCCTGCTCCCTCTCTGCACTGGTCACCGCTCTGTTCCAGACATCTGCCTTTGATTGGACAGTTTAAGTGTGCTTCATGATGAAATTGTCACTGGCCAATCAGACTCCAGTGAAGTGAAATGTCTTTTAGAACTTCCAGCTCCTGAAAAGCATTTTTGAGATACATTGTAATAGCAACATTTAGTTTAAAGCATTCATTTAGTAGTTTAGTGAATATATTTCTGTACAGTGGAGATAGAGGGTGGGGTTGACACATAACAACATAATAACAACATACTTTATTGATCTCCTTGGGGAAGTTGTTGTCTGACTGCTGCACATATATAATAGTGACACTACAGGGTTTCAGTGACTTGTCCGAACACGCCAACCATGTTTAGAACTAGTCTGTTTTGTTAAATACATCCAAACCCTCAACTATTAAGAGGTAATGATGTTGTGATCAAAAGTTTCTATAATTTTATAACTTCAATTGTGTAATGTATAATATCTGATCTCTTAATTATTCTCAAATGTGGCAAATTTTGTGCAAAGAGGAAAACAATTGCACATTATTCTAGAGCCAAGCCATTAGAAGATGTTTAAATAAATAAAAGTAAAGTTGACTGTCTGGAAATGTGAGGTTTAAGTAGGACACTGAGGATAATATATTGAGTGTGTTTCTTGGATGAACTTGTTTCTCATACTGGAAAAAATTATAATGAGAATTACTTGCTCTTTCCTCTGTCTTCTGCATTTCTCTCCCTGCATCCTAATGATGAGTTTCTTGCATGAGCTGCTTGTTCCTCACCACATATAAGGATATCTCTCTCGCTTTCTCTTTTTCTTACAGTCTTCTCTCTGTGTAGTTTCTGGTAGGGCTACAGTCTATTAAACACAGACAGTGGGAGCTCCCCCGTGGGCTCATTAGTGATCTGGCCCACACGGCCAGGGGAATGCTAGAACATACCATTTTACTAGTTCCTGGAGGGGTGCCATTATGTTGTGCTATTTAGTTCCTTGGTCCTGAAAACACAATGTGATGTCCTATATTAGACTAATAAGTACAGTCATGTGTGAAAGTTACTGCCCCCTTTTTTTAATTCTATGTTCTTCTTTGTAAAAATACAAAAATCATCTGATCTTAGTAGGTCTTAGTATTAGGTGAACAACAACATTTCTCATCATGCCATTATTTATTTAACAAAAAATAAGCCAGACAGTTAAAACATGCAGGCAAAAAAGGTGCCCTCCTTACTACTTCCACAGGATTTCTGAGGGTTTCAGAGGAGGGAAGTTGCAGCCAGGTGCAGCTAATCATCAGCCCTTGATTAACTGATCATCAGCAGGTGTGCAGACCTCTATAAAAGCAGAAGTTTGCTGGTCTGGAGCATTCAGGTGTGTGTTAACACAATGGCAAGAGAAGACAGACATAAGCAATGGTCTGAGAGAAACAATAGTTTCACATCAGTCTGGAAAGATTATAGGACCATTTCTGAACAATTCTGAGGTTGGAATCAGAATTGAAATGTTTTAAAACTAAAATCTGAAAGATTCACAAGTGAAAAGCAGTCAACACAGTTGCCAATCTTCCCAGGAATGGATATCCCATTACATACACCCAATGATCAGACTGTGCAATGCTCAGAGAAATAAAAAAACACTGCAGAGTTACATCTCAGTCCTTACAGGCCTCATTGAGCATATTAAATGTTAACAATTGTGACAGCACAATTGGAAGAAGACTGAACAAGTATGGTTAGTTTGAAAGAGTTACAAGGAAAAAATTAGTTTGGTCTAAAACGAACATGAAAGCACGACTGAGGTTCACAAAACTGCATTTGAACAAACTTATAATTATTATAAGAATAAGAATTATACAGAGGACACTTTGGTTATTAGCACAATTATTATCAATTACCCATGATAATTGATGATAATAACATTCTAATAACTAAATTTAATAACGGGGCACCACCCTATTTCCAGGGACCAATAACCAAATTAAGCAAATCAGTCTAATTGAAGGCGTGAGCTTGGCACTAGCCATCTGTACTGTTGCACCACTGTATACAAACAATCATAGACAATGACCACTTAACACAATAATAACAAACTTTATTTAACCAATTCAACACTGATCAACAATCACAGCTGTTTCAATTAAATAAGGCACATCAACTTTAAATCATGCGTGGGTATTGTGGTTGGGTCCTAATATATATATACTTGCACAGGTGCGTGTTTGTGTGTATGTGTGTAATGGCGGCCAGACCACAGTGAAATCTAGATGTGTGGAGGTGTTAAAGAATTACAAAATGGCAGAACATATTTGTATTTGCTCCCCAAATGCTAACACAATAATTCCAAGCAGACAACCCACAAACTTCAGAACAACACTATGGTCAAACAGTCCATGTGCCCATGGGGGGAGTTGGTGTTTGAGATGTATACATGTGTTGTTTTGGCAAAATCCCAAATTCAATACGGATTTGAGCCTATAAACACTTTCTTTCTCTGCCACGGTCTGGCACTGTGGAGAGGGACGCGCTAGAGAGAGAGTCGTAAAGTGCATCTGCCTGCTTTATACCAGACGTGACATCATTGGGGTCCATTGTGTCTCATACAATAATTGAGCAGTAATCCCTTTTACCTGTGAGGGTATTGCTGTTAGCAGTCCCTTGCCAGAACTCCAATCAGGCTGTGTAGGCCAGAGTTTACAATCCTTTGTTCAGTTTAACTTAGCACATGGTCTGTGGTCCCAAGAGCGGAAATCAACTGATTATTTACAGCATCAAAGCAGAGCAAATCACATGATTAGATGTGTAAAAGGTGCTTAAGTTGATCATGAAATCCTCTATACCAGAGTATTCTAGAGGCAAATGTGAGGCCGTCTGTTCAGCAGCTAACTTTTGGTTGAAAGTGGGTCACACAATCAAACAGACACTGATTTAAAGGACACCAGTAAAACTACATCACATTGGCTGAAAAATAGGAGTCAAGGTTTTTGAAATGGCCTAGCAACAGTCCAGACCTCAACCAAATTGAAATGCTGTGGCAGGCCCTCAAGAAAGCTGTGCATAAGTTAATGCTTAAAATCCTCAATGAACTGAAGCTATGTTGTAAAGCCATGTTGCCAAAATTTCTCTGCAACAATGTGAGAGATACAAGAGACAATTAGTTCGGGTCATTGCTGCTAAAAGTGTATCCACAAGCTATTGAATCACTGGGGCACATTTTTTGCCCATATGTTTTTTTTCTTTTTGGCTTCATTTTGACTTCACAGTGAGAAAGTTAGATGTTGTTTGTCTGAAGTTGTATTTCCCTAATAGATTCAAGATTCAAAAAACTTTATTAATCCCAGAGGGAAATAGTTTTGCCTGTTACAGCTGCTCTCTCAACAAACAAAGAAAAGAAAAGAACCACCACCACAGAACCACACCCACCCCTTTGCAATAGCTGGAGGAGTTGTACAGCCTAATGGCCACTGGGAAGAAGGATCTCCTGTGGCTCTCTGTGGAGCACTTGACATTGATCAGTCTCTGACTAAGCATGCTCCTCTGTCCAGTCAGAACACTGTGTAGTGGGTGTGAGGGATTGTCCAGAATTGAGAGGAGTTTAGATAAAATCCTTCTCTCTGCCACAGTGTGAAGAGGGTCTAGCTCCACGCCCAGAGCAGAACCAGCCCTCCTGATTCATTTGTCCAACCTGTTGGTGTCTGCATCCCTCATACTTTTGCCCCAGCAGACCACGGCATAAAAGATGACACTGACCACCACAGACTCATAGAACATCCGCAGCGTGGTGCTACAGACATTGAAAGACCTAAGCCTCCTTAAAAAATACAGTCTGCTCTGGGCCTTTTTGTACGTCGCTGCAGAGTGTGGTGTCCAGTCCAGTTTATTGTCCAAGTGGTCTCCCAAGTATTTGTACTGTTGTACCATCTCCAATTATAAGAGGGGGCACTGATTTTCACACAGTACTGTGGGCTGTTTAAGATATTAGTTCTGATAGAATTTCCTGTGTGTTTGAATAGGATATATCTCAAATTTTTATCAAATGTTTCCGCTTTACAACCAGAAGATGCATTGTCATGGTCGTGAAACATTAAGCTGTTGACTAGCCACTGTTTCAGATGAAGGCCAAAAACTGACAATAATCGGCCTTTGTCATCACTAATTGTTTGATGTCAGCATGGTGTGTCTTTGCCCATAAATGTCAGAATAACTGTAAAATGTGTTCACTTTAGAGAACAAACATTTATGTAGAACAATATGGACATTATTTTCCTGGTGTATAATTGTATTGTGTCTATTTTCAGGCAGATGGAATAATAGTATATCTTATCGTGAAATTGAAAATGATAAATACCAGGGCTTAACAATCCGAATGTCTCAATTTTTAAATGCAATGCATTGCTTTGTATATGTGGTCTTTCTGCAGTGACATGTGCGATGTGACAAATTACAATTAAGTAATAATATGTGTAAAAACCATATTAAACTGTCACTATAAAATGAATGTTTTAGCTGTATTTATAAAAAATGTGCCACAGAATTTACTTAACTGTTTTATGAATAGGCTCTATTGTATCTCATATCTGGGGAGAGAGGCATGTAAGTGATGCAACACAGTGAAACACAATAACCTGACAGAGGCAGTCACTTCTGTTTTACTTCCTGCCTCCACAATTACTTTCCTGGAAAAACTCATTTCCTCAAACATTTCATTATCCTGGCCCCATTGTTTGAACAGAAACAACTGTCTGTACTCAGGCAAAAGTGAGTGGGCACCTGTAGTATACTCATAAGCACACACACATATCGTCCACTACCTCTCTCTCCTTTTTGTATTGACGGGAGGCTATTTCTCAGTCTGTAATTTGTTAAATTCTTGTTTTTTTAATTTTACTAATAGATTTTACATCTTAACAATGAGCCAAAATGTGTTGTTAACAATGATGTTGCAGTGTTCACGAGGAAAAAAGTTTTTTTGAACACAAAGCACTATGATATGCTTTGGCAACTCTTTAGAGTGATCTGTTTTCTGCATTAATTAGTCAGACAAATCTGAGACAGCACGTATTTAAACTGATAACATACAAACCATTATAATGCTTCTTATTACTTGGATTTTGTGGTTGTGGTTGAACCCTCCAGATCAGCTGCTCGACAAACGGGTCAAACAGAACTGTCAGGATGAATTTTGGACTGTTTCTTTAGAACTGCTTCAGCACAACCATGTTGGTGTGGTGTTCTGAATAGATCACTTCAAATGTGGATTTTAATATTTTATTTAAGTCAGTATCAGTCGCACATTTCCCTGGTAGGGTTATTGAGTTTTGCCATTTGGCAAACTACAGGCATTCAGTGAAGCAGTAGCTTCCTTCTCTTGTGTCCAAGGGCACCATGCTTTACATAATGATTTGCATTTGATAAACTTATAAACAGAGATAGAAATGATCTCAGGTGATAAAATGACCAATAGTGTTTGTGTGTATCAGTTGAAATAGATATTGTTTCTTACATTACTTACTTATAGTGGAAGCTGATAATACATTAATGCTTAAATGTATATAATTCCAAAGGGTTCACTTAGTTTTTTCTTGTCTTGTAACACATTTTGTTAGAGGATTTTCAATAAATGCATTAGTACAACTCTTTGCTTTTTCTCTCTGTTTTTTTTCTGCTTGTTTTTCTCCAATGAAGGTCATTGTGATAATGTTAATTTGGAAGACTTTGGATTTAAGTGGCAAGGTATTAACAATCAACTTTTTTTTTTTTTTTTTTTTTTTTTTTTTACTTAATGGACCATTAGTACAGGCATCTGCATGCTATTTTGGTAAAACACTATAAATTGTTCATTTACTATGATAACATATGCTCCTAATTTTGTGCTATGGAGAAATGTTGATTGGATTTGTCAATTTATATTTACATTCATAGTTTAAGCAAATAGTATTTACCTCTTAAAATGACATGTAGTCACTAAATGTCACTAAACCATTGTGAATGTGAATGACTCAAATATATTTGTGCGTCTATCTTGCAGGATGACTCCATAGTTCATCACATGGCTGCAAAAATCATAGAGAACATCTCCACCACAGTTTCTGGCCCTTCCCACCACCTTGGTAGCACAGAGATAGCCTCTGCCTTGTGGTACCTCTTCACTCATTCCACTGTAGAAGCTGTCAGAGTCACTGCCATCTCCGTAAGTTCACACACAAAAAACACGCACAGTTGTACACTCAGTGATGTATGCGTTTCTCTGCACAGATGTGTATGGAAACCTGCCGTCTGTACAGGACCTACAGTGCAATCAGACATAGACAGCCAATTCAAGGTGGTTAATTCAAGTAGTTTTTTATTGAAAAGGCAGGTTGTTTTTAGAGTTTTCAGTAGTAAGTTTTTAGATTCATATGGCTATTGGAAATTCAACATAAAAGTTAAAATACATAAAGATAAAGAACATACTCTTTGAACGTGTTTTGTGATTGCTTTTTGATTTTTAATTTTGCCTACCTTGACCAACCTCAGGTGATGAAAATGAATGGTCTTCTAGAATATATACATGAACATGCACATACACTTTTATTAATTATACAACTGAGGATGTGGAAATGTGCACATTATGACAAATGATGGCAACCTCTAATAATACGGACCATCAAGAAGAAGAGCTGAACAGTGTCAATGATAATGAATGATATTGAAATAAACAGCACACCTCCAATGTATTAAACAAGCACCCAGTGTACTTACTTGGCACATGCATAGACAGTCTGCGTAGCCACCATGTTTTGTGCTGCGCTGGACATCCACAGAGAGTCCACCTTGAGTCTTACAGATGTAGGTGGTAATAAAATTGACATCATAGACACTGACAAATAGATACAAGAAAGTAAAGTTTACTCCAAAAGACTATAAAGTTATTTTTTGCAAAGTGTGGTAACTTAGCTTTACCCTTCAAAATTATAAATGGGAAACTAGTACTGTATGTCTTTTTTTATGGTCATATAGTGAATGTTTTTAGTTCTGAAGATGTTTTGCCTTCGATAAGTTCTGGCTGAAGCCTTTTTGACAGAGAGCGAAACATCTTCAGAACTAAAAAAAAAAAGTCCAGTTGTTACTGAACAGAAGCTTTTGGATAACTATGACCTGGATGACTGCAAACCTTAACTGATATTCACTTCTTTGTAAATGGCTTAGTGAATTGAATTACAATTTGTACAGTTGGTTATTTGGCACTTACACTACATGTTATGTACCACTTGGAACTCCAGTATCTTAACATAACAACAAAACAAGAACTTGACATGAATAACTTCAAGTGCAACATGAGATTACAATGAAAAATGGAAACCTGGAATTCGTGAATGACATATGGTACAATAACTATGTGTGAATGTGTGCTTATCTGTCTGTCTCTTTGTCTTCAGTCTCTTTCTAGGCTAACCCGGGTGGTCCCAGGAGTTTTTTTGGCAGTGATTGACACCTGTAGCCCAGCAGCTATTTTGGATGGTGTGGTGGGAGCAGGGGCCTGGGTTCAGCAGCACCTACTCACTGCTGTGGCTGCTGCTTTAGCCACCTCACATATCCAAACACACCGTGTCACGCAGAGCAGGGTACATATATAACATCTTGCACACCTGACACTACAATTCAACAGTATACTCCAAAATGTCATGTGCAAAAACATTCAGATTAAAGGTGAATTGACCCAAGAAACTGAGGCACAAACAACAGTATTGTTTTAATGTTATATATTTTATAAAACTGCTAAAATAAAGAAATTCTACAGTTTAGATGGTTTCAAGACCACTACTGAGCAGGATTCAATTTTTAGATAAGTTTACATGGGTAATATCACTAATAAGGTAGTTTTTACATGAGTACAGAGCCATGAAAACACTTCTAAAGAACAACACAGCAACACAAAAAGTACAAAGGAAACTGCCTTCAAATTCTCAAAACCTTTACTTTGTGTTTTCTTTCTTTCTGTTCCCCTCTTGCGACTGCCCTGTAAGTTTGTCTCAGTCTGTCTTTCAGTCTTCTATACAGTTCATGAACTAATGTTGAACTGCACACAATCTAATTTGTTGTGAATTGCTTATTTAATTTTTCATGAGACAGCCAATCTACTATGTATGTGAAGTTCTAATCTTTGTGAGACAGAGGGGCTAAAATCGATTGTTGATTTGAAGGTTTTTAACTTGGAGTCTAGCATTGGTAATTGACTCTGAACTGAATTTATTTGCATTGAGCATTTCCAATTTAACAGCAGAATACAAACTTAGTACTTCAACTCTGCTCTAATTATACACTGATATGCATTCACCCCCTAACTAACACACTCTTCCCCTGGCACAAAGACAGACAGTCCAAGAGTCTGTTTATACTGAACTGTGTCTGTTAGTGTTTGTGTATGTGTTTGTATGCATGCCTGTGTGACAGCGACTGTGCATGTGTGCATGCATACAATTTGTAGACTGTGTCAGTATCTGGGCTAATTGGCTGAGCATACTGCAGTCTTCTATTTCAGCGAAGCATTATGGGTAGTTGGGAGGGTCTTTATCAGCTTAGCCCACACTACTGGGCTTTGAAATTAATTAACTTGGTGTGTCGCCCCAACACACATGCCTGCAACTCACATTAGCTCACACACAGACACAAAGTAGTGTGTGTTGTTGGTGGTAATGATAATGGTAATGAATGTTGGCCAGTCAAAATTTTTACAACCAGTTACTGCTGTTGGGTTTATGCTAAGTGATTGGATTTTTAAAGTAGCTGTAGGCACACAAGTGTGTGTGTCTGTGTGCATGCGCGCACACACTTTGTGGGATAATTTGGAGTCTGAGCTGATTAAGTTTTATCCTGGTAGTTGATACATTTTAAAAAATGATTCCTGAATTATTTCTGAACTCTCTAGGAAAAATATGTTAATTTGGATAATTTCGTATAGTTGGCCAGTAAAGCCTACTTAGTTGAGATGTTACCACATAAAATTTTGGGTGTCCTTCTGAAGTGTTATTGGAGAAGTAACATATAACTGATTTGTATTTGAATTACTGAATTACAAAACATAGTATCTTGGACTATGCATTAGCACACAACACAAAGTTAGACTCAGGGAGATTTTAACTTTATTTATTTGTGTTTCCCTCTTGTAGGATTTGGTGTTAAAGGTGCTGCGATGTCTAGAAAGTCCATCCACTGTTACTAGAGCCAAAGCATTCCTACTGCTGCTCTTATTGGTACAAGACAACATGCACACACTGCTTTACTGCTGTCAGAACAGGTAAATACACACATCCACACACAGTCGTCACACACAGATAACTTTTTTCTCTTAGTGGCAATATTTAAAAGATACTTTGTCCCTTATTAAGATCAAGTATGGTTGTATAAAAATTGATTAAAACAGGTTTTCATAAGCTCTGTTTGAGAAGCTCAAATTCTTTTTAAAGCTAGCATCAAGGCTTGGTTGTCAATGTATTCTATAACTGTATGTGGCTGTACCCAATACATCAGTAGCTCTGTAAAGCCCAATAACCACATGTGGTGCTATAGATCGGTGGTCGATCTAGATTTAAGAATTAGACTCTATTGTTACTGCACTGGAACACAATAATAACACAAGGATGCTGCTTGAGGATTATGTGTCTGTTTTACTGTTTTTGCTCCGTGCACCTACTGACTGACTACGAAGATCTGTACCAGTGAAGCTTACTCATACAGTGCCTATAAACCACATCCCTTCTTTTCTTTTTTTTTTACAGCTATGAATCACTGTCAGTATAATTTGGACGCTTTTTACACAAATGAATAGAAAATCACTTTCTGACTCATTACAGAATTGAAAATTAAAAACGTGTTATTTATTTAAAGGGGAAAAATGCATAGTCCACTTGTGCAAAGCTGATTGAGAGCTATCCAGACAGGCGCAGTGCTGTAATTGTTTGCATCTATGCTGTCAAGACTATAAACTAAATACTGACTTGAGGGAGATGAATACTTACCACCCTTTTTTCTGCTTTATATTTTTTATAAATTTTTGGTCAAATCAAATAGACCATGATTCAGCTGCAAAAAAAAACAAAAAAACAATAGAAGGTGAACCATTTTTAAACTGCAATTCCACTTAGTCTCTCAGACCACTGGCTAATTGGTTTTTTGGCATGCAGCTTCCCAAGTCCACACTTTGGCTGAACTGTCAGAGAACAAACAAGAAGCATTTGTTAATTCAATTTAAGGGTGAAATTCCCATTTAATCATTAAGCTGTAGTTTTCAGTGTTTTTTATCTTATACAACTTCACTATAGCTAAAACTAAATAAAATCTTCATAGAATAGGTGTTAAAGAAAAAATAAAATACAAATACATAGACACACCTCTTTTTGCACATGACCCGAAGATCCTTGATTTAACTGCTGTTTCTCTTCAGCTCTCTCTCTCTCTGCCTGTCTCTCTCTCTCACACACACTTTTTCTCTGTCTTTCTCCTCACTTCACTGTGCCAGAGCTGTCGGAGTTGGCCCGCCTGTCTCTCTCCCATGAGCACTCCGCATGATTCAACTGCACACACAGATACACTTTTTTTTCCTCAGTCCTCCTCTCACTCAAACACATTATGTTTAATTAGCTCCTCAGTGGCATGAAAATGTGTGTGTGTGTGTGTGTGTGTGTTTTATCTGTATGAGATAAGCTTGCACAGGCCTCACAGAGGAAGTGTCAAGATTGCCATTGGGAGTGGAGTGAGAAGACTTTCACCAGACGTAGTCACACACACACAGCAGGCCACTTGTAGGTCAGTTGTGTGTGAGTACTTTGTGAGTCTCCCACAGTGACTGACATAGAGGTGGCAAGTTTGTCTCTCTTTATTTAGCAATCTGGGAAAATGGCTACAAGTCTAATAGAGGCAGAATAATGTCTCTATAAAGAAGGGTTTACCCCAACACCAAATTTGTAAAATGAAATCTTTTTACACCAAATTCAGGATTTGGCACAGAATTTTGACATTATGACAGACATTTATTATTCCCAAATGGTGTATCCTAATGACTTTGTTGATCCTCTGAAATTTCTTCCATTATGACCACAAAGTTGACTTTTGGGCTTTTGGCAACAATAATTGGATGAATTGCTGTAAAATTGGATAGAAATTGACTCTCTCCCTCACGATAAATTGTAATGACTTTGGTTCTTCCTTAACTTTTTGTGTAGCACCATAAACAGCTCAAACTTCTTGCTTTGCGCGGTCACTACCTGCAAATCTGACACTGCACTCTGTCCCTGAGCTGTAATTTGGAATTACATTTAATTATGGTGTGCTCAAATCAAATGCTGTAAAGACTCAAGGTTACACTAGAGGTGAATGTTAACGTGACTTACTGAAGATTATGTTTTGACATACCCTACAACAGCTATGGGAAATCCAGCAATTACTATATGAGAGCTCTCATGAAATGCTGTGGACCCCGCTGTTTTATGCATGCATAAACTCTGGATGCTAATCTTTTATGCAAGATTATGAGCAAAAATACTGAATCTATAATCCTCCACATACTCTGCACCATTGCCTCTCTAAAGCATAGAATCAATACTTGCTAACTAATATGACCTCTCTGAATATCTCTGCATTCATTACTGTTTGTGTTTGTGTGTGCATCCATACATGTGTGAGTGTGTTTGTGATAAATTGTAATGAATATCTGTTAGCAGTGGTAACCTTTCCACTCCGCTCTGAATTTGTGAAATGAATGTTATCGATCATAGTTCAATACATGTAGCCTGGTGAGAATAAAAATGTTCTCAAACACATGGTCTGTCTGTCTGTTTCTCTTTTGGGCATTATCTGCTCCCTCGTTTTTATGCATTTTCATTGACTAGGTTGACCAGAATTATGTTGTGTCTGGATCATTTACATGTTAGTCACAAAGTCATCTCACAATGAGTGGGATGCTCAGCACTGTGGAAAGAATCCTGCATCCTTCAGATATTGATGTATTGGTAATAGTACATGCAAAGCCTAACCTAAGTAGTTTTTTCTGTTTTGTGACATGTAGTAAGTGTGTGTTTGTTTCTCTCTAGGCTTGTAATGTACCTTGAGAGAGATCTGCGTAAAGCCACTCCCCTCAGAGAGAATCCCAGCCAATCAGGATACCTCTCTCAGTGTCTGGACTTAATGATTGTATATTTGAGTAGTACTGCACCACTTATACTAGGTATGCACCAACACACACACACACACACACTTACATCTATATGAGTTATCTTGCACTGTGTTTGCTTACCTATAGTTCAGTTAAAACAATAACAGGCGATTATCTAAAAACTAAAACATTATTTTGCTATCTATGGTGAACTATTGGTATACAAAATATTGAACTGCAAATAGTTTCATGGTTTTAGAACTAGGCTACTACTACTACTACTTTATCCTGAACATAAACTAAATACTATAATATTGCTTTTGTGCATTCACAACTATTTAACACAAGGCATCCTCTTTCCAGACGAAGTCTTATGTGCATTGCGAGGTGTGATCGGCAGGAGACACCCATCAACAGTTCAGAGCAGACAGCTTAAACACACTTTGCCTACAATGTCTGTAGTGTTGGAACTTCTTTCATCACAGGTAACCAGGGCCAAAAGGAGTTGTTTTTTTTCCTTCAGTTTTTAATTTGAATGTTTTGGCGTTGTTGTCTGAAAGGTTATTCACACTGTTACCTATACCTAACTCAGCTCATTCAGCCATATGCAGTACTGAGCAAGTCAGTAATTTAATTATTCATGCATTTTCATTTATATGTGCATTTTGCTGTAGCCCAGTTGTGTCAGATGCATTTATTGCTTATAGCCATCTGTGATGTGAGACTGTACACATCTTCGAAACAATGTCATTTCTGCCAGTCTTTTTAATTACACTCAGCGCCTCATCTCACTTGTGTGCGGCCGTTTGTCCTACCTTTTCTTCTCTCAGGTCTTTAGGTACCATATTGTAACTGAAGAGTTTCTGGCTCAGATTGGGCTACTGCTTGTAAGTATTTGTTAAAACAGTATTAAATAGTGCCGCCAACTGTGTCAGTTGCAGAGACCACTTTTTAGTTGTCTCTGATACTGAGAGGGAGTTATTGTTTTATCAACCAACACTGTTCCAAATGTGTGTGGCCATACTGAATTGTAATTATTTTACACCTTGATGCAACATACAGTGACATCCCATAACATTTAAGTCAATAAGACAGCCAGGGTAGTACTTATTTACATTGCAATCAGTAAATGTTTTGCATGCAGGCAACTATACAAGGGACCGTAACACAAAGTAACATATAGTGGTAATTACAGAAAGGTCTGGTAAGAGTGTGCTAAAATGATCTCAAATCAGAATTGCTGAAATATTTAATTGACATGATTTTTGTACCCTCTCTCTTTTTGTCAGAACTGTATCACATCTATAGAGTCCAATGAAACAAATCTGGCCAGTGCTGTGGGTGAGTTACTTTTTTCAGTTATTACAATAGGCATATATGCTCAATTATTTACATAAAGTCACTAATGAAGCTTTGTAATTGATAAGAGGTGTCAGTTTGTAAAATAAGTAATTGGACAGGGGCACAATTTTCATAATTTTAACACAGCACCATTACACCACAGTTAAAGAAGCAGTCAAGATCTGCTTTAAATGTAGACTGTCGGCTCTTATTTAAGGACACTGTGTCATATATATTGTATGAACTATGAATTTAAATTTATTGTGGCGGCATAAAGAGCCAACACGGTGAAAATGAAGATAAGGAGAGAGATTGATACAGTCAGCCTTGAAGAATCAGATGTGGTGTTGAATTTCAAAGGTGTGGTGCAAAAGGCAAGGTCACAGAACATGGTTAGCCACAGTGCACTGAATCTGGAGTAGCTGTGGGGGTTCACTGCAGGCTCAAACACTGTAATATCAAATGATTGATCCATTTGCTAGTCATTCCATTTGTATGAAAGAGATACATTATATTTAATTTCCTGGTAGGTGCAGCAGTATGTGAGGATCTAATTAGAACAACTCTGTCCATTGTGGAAGTTCTGAGTCAGCACCATGCTCTCGTCACTCCACATCAGGGCACTGTAAGTAAGAAAGTATGTAACTTGCTGTCTGTCTGTGTCATCCACTATCTTCCCACCTGATACAGAACTGACTGAATGTTTTCGTGTGTCTGTTTTCTGGCTACCTGCCTGTCTGGCTGACTGGTTGTCTGCTGAGAGCTTAGCAGAAAAATGTAGGGCAGGTATCTTGTGATATTGAACAAATGTCAGCCCATTACCTCTAATGGGATTTTGCAGACAGCTTGTCATAATCCTGGTATTCAGTTTTGCTGTTTTGACTGTCAGATTTCTAACACACATTTTCTACCCTTTTCTAATTTAGAGAAACATAATGTATAAGTGGCGTTGCTGGTACAGAAGTGTTGCTGATGTTAGGGCTATAAAATAGCCAGGTATCTGTTAAAGTGTCTCCATAACAAACACAGTTTTTGTCTCTTTATAGTGGTATTTAGCTTTATATTTACTGTGCTTTTCAGTCATCTAAACCTGGCTATTAGTGGTTAGAGGACACAGGGCCAATCTGTAGGTTATTAGACAAGACACTAATCAACTATTGAACCAGTAGAGCTTTATTAGATGTGTGTCTGTGTGGGTATAGGTGCATGTGATAGGACAATGCGATTGTGTTTAATGGGTATTGACTTGTGGAATTGGAGAACAGCGCAGACAGGATGGAGAAAGAGAAAAGAGATGCGTATTCGAAGAAAGGAGCAATGAGGAGACTTGTTGCTACTGATAGTCAATAACACAGGAAGACACTTTAATTACTAGCAGCCAGCTCAGATTAACTTTTATTGCCTGCTTGACAAGTGCACAAACGTATGTTTGAGTTAGTTTACATCTCTGAATCTGAAACATAGGGTAAAGTTTGCATGTTTTTTGCCCTTATCTTTCTCAGTATGGAAAATGTTAAGTGTAAAACATTTCAAATATGTAATCACTAATTGTTTAAACCATTTAGTAATAGCAAGGAAGCCACAGTTCCATATTATTTCATGTGTGATAGAACTGTAACAATAGAAAAACTGTTGGCTCACACACCTTTAAAAGTCTAAATTAAACACTGTTAACAAATACAGTTTTAGGTTGATTCTTCAGTACAAAATATGCTATCATCATGTAGTGTTAGACTTGGGAAAACACAACCTATAGTAGTTACTGCTTTGGCCCTTAATGTACCTAATGAACATCAAATATTTTCACTGCACATACCTTTCTATAAGGTCTGATGTGATAAACAGTTGTGTTGTGATGCTTGCTGTTTTTGTAATTAAAACAGTGAATCTGTAAAGTATTGCTACATATGTTACATACATACATACACTATAAACAGTATAATATACGGTAATAAGTATGAGGTTGAACATTCAGTGTTCATTCAGACACAAATCCCACAAGTTCAGATGCTGTGAGATTAATGGAAAGCAGCACATGTCTGGAGGGGGCTATACAGTATTGGACTGATGTTCAACACCAATTCCAAAAAATTGTGTTAGGTGTAAAATCAAAATAAACACAGAATGCAATGATTTTCAGATCTCATAAACCCATACTTTATTCACATTAGAACATAGAAAACATATCACATGTTTAAACTGAGAAAATGTTAAGACAGAAATAATTTAGAAATTGATGGCAGCAATACATATCAAACAAGTTTATGTAGATTTTACAGTGTCCCAACTTTTTTGCAATTGGGGTTGTACTAGACTGACTTATTGTATACTGTTTTCTGTGTCCTGTACCCATTTGTTTTTAAATTGATGTGCAGTCTCTTTAACATAGAGATGTTAGAAACCTGTACCTCTGTGTACTACCTAATCAACATTGTACACTGAAGTTTGTTTACCCATTACAGTTGTGGCAATAGAAAAAACACCGGTGCCTATTGTGCATCTTTGTTTAATAGGCAGAGAGTTTACTGTGTGAGAGACAAAAAATGAAAAATAGAGGCAAAAACGGACTTCAGAAGTGATAGGACATGTAACCCCACACGTATACACACTCCATCCAGTCTTTTGATGGTTGTGATACACAGACTATTAAGTGGTGGACAACATCCTTTGTAGTTTCCTTTCTCTGGCTTTCAGTATAATGACCCCACACACAGTAACTCAGCATCAGTGTTGTTTCTATGGCAGTATTAGTAATCATGCAAATTCATGCGGTACAGATTCATGCCTAAATTAAAGCTTTGTCGGTTGTGGAAGTAAGTGTGTGTGTGTGTGTGTGTGTGTGTGTGTGTGTGTGTGTGTGTGTGTGTGTGTGAGAGAGAGAGAGAGAGATCAAAGAAATCAGTCAACAGTGTATTTCCATAGTAATTTGATCCTCTGTGACAGTTGTCTCTATGGTTGATGCCCACTGAATTAATATAGTATTGTAAGTTTTTTTTATTGAAATCAATGTAAAAATATATCCTGCTTTTAGATTAGCTGTATATTGTTTTTTAGAGTGAGTATGAGATTGTCTTTTTGGTCTTACTATTTCCATAGTACCATTGTATGTATCATTGTTCCAGTATTTTTGAACCTGGTTGTATAATGACCTCAAACATTGGCAGTTGTTTTTCTAGCTCTGCAAGCTATTTTTATACTGCTACAGAATTTCATCCTGCTTTCTCTTAAGTTGTTGAATATTGAGGCATTATGTACAGTTGAATGTATCTACGCCCAGATTCTACCGGATTCTAGCACTGCTACTGTTAAAGTAGGCAATCATCTTTTACAGAATATTATGGTTACAAACCATATGCAGTGTGACATAAAGTTGTGTCTTTGTTTTTTGAAGGTTGTGGTTGCCATCCTGCCTCCCCTGACAACCCTAGCTTTCAGCATCAATGGTAAGAGATGGTCTGTCATTTTTGAGATAGAGAGAGGTGAGCAGACTCAAATAGTATCCCCACTTCCTTTTCTCTAGTTTTCTATGTCTTCAAACAAAGGCCCACACGTCAAGACATTTTACCAAATAAGACTGATATTCTTCATACATTTATAAATACTTGTATACAGAAATTAAGAACAAACTTAATAGGTAGATGTGTGGAGAACAGAGATGGCAAAGAAGAAGGGTGGTGGTTAACAAGAGGTTGTAAACGTCTCTGCATTAATGAGTTGTATCTAGTGAGATAGTTTTAGTTTTGGACCCTTAGTGAGTCATTTTTGTATGGTAAGTGTATGTTTGTGAAGCCAGTTGAGGGTGTTTTCTTGAGAGGGATTAATACAGTTTCTTAGTTACTTATCATGTTACACTATGTTGTTCTAAAAGTGCTTGTAACCTTCAGTCTTCTGCTGAGCCATTTTCTGTTTTATATTAGCATATAGGTTTTTTCAGAGTAATATCCATTTTTAAAGCGTAAGCATATTCAGCACATTACTCATATCCATATTTTGTGTACTGCATTAATCCTCTCTTTCTCTTTATGTGCATTACAGTGGAGTGGTCTGTGTTTGTTTTGAGGGTGCTGACTGAATTCAGTCTGATACTGCTGGTCCAGGATGGTGGTGCTGATAAGGAAGAGAGAGTGGAAAGAGGAGTAGCAGTAGAAGGAACAGATGAAGGAAACTCTTCCAGTCCAATATTGGCTCTCATTTCTAAATCTCTGCTTCCAAGGTCAGTGTGTTTATTTAGTATTGGTCTTACAGTGTCTCTTCCTCCATTAAGTTTTTTTTTTTTAATAACAGGGTTGTAGGTACACCATTGATGGAGAATATAACAAGACTTATTTTTTCAACTTTCATAAAATGTGCAAAAATACAGGTACTAATATATACTGGTATTTGTAACAAATATCACAGGCACATCAAAGTCCAGTCCAGTCCTAGTCAAACCAGTCACCTAAGCCCCTTTCACTCATGCACTGGACTCCAAACAAACACTGCAGTCTCCTGCCAGCCCCTTAGTACAAAGTCAGCGTACTGTCCATGTGAGCCTGGGTGTGAACACAGCCAGTAATTCTCAGGGTAATCACAGCAAGAGTGTGGGTGTTCCATGTTAGTAGATCTGCTCAGCACAACATCGTTAAATATAGGAAAATCATGCTTTCTGTTGTTGCATCGTGTTTCTCTCCATGAAACGGAAGTTATAAAAATTACGCACAGTTCTAATCATGTGATTGGCTCTGCTTCGATGCTGTAAATAAAAATCAGCTGATTTCCACTGTGAACTTTTTGTGTTACACTGTGCCTCCTGCACTCTCTACACAGAGACTCACTGAAATCAAATAGAGAAATCAGACTATTTCTCCTGAAGTGTAAATGCATTTCCAATGGACTATGTCCGGATGGGTACTGAATGTATGAAAGTGCAACTCGAGTAAAGTCCGGACCTGATCGCCCAGAGATAGTCTGGAGTGCATGTGTAAATAAGGGCTTTAGACAATCCTGAATCCTTGAACACTAACTTAAGATTTAACAGCTATCTAGAAGGGTTTTGAGACATTTTTCATTTAATTTGACCAAAATTACCATTTCCAATAATCATAGTATAGCTACTATTCAAACAGCAGGTCACTCTGACAACCTCATTTGGTGACACCGTTGATGCCATGGTAATAGAAATAAAATGTACACATACTGAGGTTTTTAATGTTGTGATAAGGAATTATTGATCTCAAAATCCTGTTCTAGCTGATCTGTAAAATTGATTATAGTGAGCATTTTGTGTGTTGCACTTACTACTGTGGGTATGGGAATGTCACATCGTAATACTTCTCAAATACAGCTTGTTGACAAGAATCTGTTTTATGAGTGTTGGCATACAATCATTGTCTCTGTGGAGACCAGAGACAGACAAATGCTGTTTGCAGAAGTTCATATTATGACAAGTAACAATAATACAAATAGATGTTGACATTTGTATGGTGTTTTTCTCCCTTTCCTTGACATTCTCTGTGTGGATCCGTACCGTCTCCTCCCACACACACACACACACACTTACTCACTCCCTTTCTTCCAGATCTGTTCCATTTTACACTCTGTTACTAATGATCAGGAAAGTACATTAATTATTAACACTATGAAAGCCAAATCTTGTACTCATGCATGTTTGTGTCTAGGTATGAGTCTCTTCTTCAAGCAGCGGCGCCTATCCCACTCTATGGGCTCAAACTGCTGGTATCAATGACTGAGCACAGCACACAGATCTGCAGGTACTGTACACACAGGAACACCATCAGTCACACATAATCAATTACACACAGAGACAGTAAAACACTGTTAAAGCATTGTAAGACCAAATGCACCCCTAATGTATTATAAATTATAAATTACAGAACAATTCCAGGTATTATCAATGTAATACACTTGTTTGTTGTACAACCATTGGAGTAGTTCTGCATTGAATAGCACAAACTGTGAAGCAAATGTGCCCTATAGATGGTGGTCAGTTTGCCCTTCCTCTTGTGTATTCACCTCTACATACATTATTCTTCTTTACAGTAACTCAGATTTTATGTGGATAGAACATTTGTTACCTGGAGATACTGACTCCACTATTATGGTTCTCTATGCAAGTGCAAGCTTTTGTCGTATTGAAGTGTTATGCAGTCCTAACGCATACACACTCAAATACACACAAGCACATTTTAGGCTCTCGCTACGTGATGTATTTATGCCAAGGCCAATCATTCCCAGATCATTACTGTGAATCACTCCTGTTTTTTAATTCACAACTGAACACACACACACACACACGTGCACCACTGGCAGTGACTTATTTACCCACTATAATATATATAGTATGTACAAATTATATTTATATACACAATTATATTTATTGATATAGCTTATGCACATTCAGAGCTAACAGTAAATTAAGAACAGTGCAGGCCACTACTAGTAATTTTCACTTGTCTTAAATTTGGTGTTCTGATTATGTCTTTGGGCTGTCCGTCTTGCCATATGTCTGTCCGTACAGGTGCAATGTCTAAGGAAAGCTTGAATTTCTTTGAATTTGGCATAAATGTCAACATGGACTCAGTGATAAACTGATTAGATTTTTTGGGGCAAATGTCAAAGGACAAGGTCACACTGAGTTCATGTTCATCCAGTTCTGTCAGCCCATTCTTGTGTGTGAAAATGTGAAAAATGCTTTAAAGGACTTTCTTTAAATTTGTCACCTTGGACTCAGTGACCAGAGTCAGTGAACTGATTGCATTTTGGCAACTGTTGAACTGGAGTCAGTTATTAGCTTTAATGGCCAAATGTCAAGGTCGTAGCGATCTCACCTTCATCCAATGAAACGAAGGGAATTACTATGTGAAGCTGAAAAAAATGTTTCTATAAAAGGTAAACACTAGACAATGGATCAGTTGGTAGAGCTGTCATCTATGAACTCCAGGGTCACTGGTTCAATTTCTGGTTCTTCAACAGAAGTTTTACATATTGGTTTTTGAAAGTGATGTAATTGTTCTAAACTGTGTTCTATCATAAAATTAGTTCTTTTGCTGTTCTGATCTTACAGCACTTACAGAACATGGTAGTCTGGATTTTTATACCTCCCCAGCTGGAGGCATTATGCATTTGGGTTGTCTGTAAATGTGTCTTCACATCCACGTTTGGCACAAATGTCACTTGGACTCGAGGGTGAATGGGTTAGATTTTGGTGTTCAAAGGTCACATTGATCTCATGCACATCCCATTCTCGTCAATGCTATATCTCAAAAACACCTGGGGATAATCTCATTACAACTGGTACAATCATGTACTTGGACACATGTACAAACATATTAAAATGTGAGCATGGACAACATGCATGTAAACTATAATTTCCGTGGTTGGTGGAGACATACGACCACATTGTGGTAATTCTAGTTTGAATTGGTAATTAGTTGCAGACATAAATTGCTATATCAGCTAAGATGTTTGAAGACTTGACATACTGTGCCATTTAAGTATACCACAAGAAGAAAATGATGACTATTGCCAAAGGAAGAGTCACTAATACATAACGTTAAAGAAATTTGATAGTCATAGATTTTAGAATCTCTTGAGGAAACACTAATCTGACACAAAAATAAAATAAACTAATGTGTTGTTGTTGCACAGAAACCCTGTTGAGTCCCACTCTAATCATCAGATGACACACTCAGTGTTCTGACAACAGTGGTCAGTAAATCTTGATTCTCTGGTGATCTATCTTCTCTCTTTGGCTGTTGACAGAGACATAAATTGAGAGTGAAAAGAGAGGAAACAGACAATGAATGAGGACAGAAGGAAAGACACACTATAGATTGGGAAGTAAACTGAGAAAAATGAATATGAAGAAAGATCAATAGTAGAAAGGAGAGAGAATGTTGGCAAAGGCAGGAGGTGAGGGTAGAATGACTTTGGAGTTAATAGGTGTATAGGTATCGTGAATAAATGTGCATCATCTCCTGGCTCTGATGTGAAGGCAAGCAAAAATTGGAGAAATAAAATGCAATATTTGATATGAAGTGATATTTCATCTGTACATTAGCCCAGTGGTTCTCAACTCCAGTCCTGAAGGCATGCTGTCCTGCTTGTTTTCCAACTATCCCTGCACTTATAGCTTCTGATTAGCTGAACACACTGTTCCATGTAATCATCAGTGAGTAGGACAGGGATAGTTAGAAAACAATCAGGTTGCCTTGAGGACCACGGTTGGGAACCACCGCATTAGTCAAATGATGGAAAGCCTTCTCTAGCAAAGAGTAGTTGCTAGTAGTTGCAAAAGAGGCACAGGTGGATTTAAAAAACAAAGGGTTTAATTTGCCCAAAACGAAGAAAATCACTTTTGCAAACATATAATAAAGTCCTGGGCCCATTAAAGTGGTCAAATAAAAAGCTAGACTTAGGCTAAACTCAAGGATTAGCAAGATGACAAGACCAGACTAAACTAACACAAACAGGAAGCATATAAACTGGCTGATCAGGCCATTGGAAAACAAGAGGGGCATTACAAGACAAACATAACCAACCAAAGAATGAATACAAATAAATAGAACAAAAGTATGTAAAATCTAACCTAGGAACAGAAGTATAATTTATGTACACTTTAATCTAAACAAAATAAACAAAATATTGAGATTAATAATCCCAGCCTGGTCCTCAGCTTTCGCCATCAGTATTAAGCTAGGCTCCACCTTCAACAACCTCTTTTGGTATATCAGGAAGGAGAACTCAACAGGTAACTTCATTAATATAACAGACAAAAATAGTGTGAGAAAACTGTTTACCAAATGTACATGCTTCATTTAGCAAATTGTCAAAGTAATTATAAAAATTAAAAACTAAGGTCTAAACCAAACAAATTGTGAGTGACTGATTGAACCTACAAATAGTGCCTGCAAATAAATCTAAACTAATGTGACAGTGCTGTGGGTGAGTGTGTGAAATCTTTATTGTGTGGCTGTAGATGCAACCATCACACTACCTCAATAATAAAGATTTTTTCCTCCAACTGTAGGACATACATATGTCTACATATGGCTATGGTCATCATATATATTTGTGTATCTGGGTTGCTTATTTTTCCCTTCTTCCAATCACTTATTTCATGTAGTTCAATAACATTAACTCTCATTAGTCCCAGTCTCTTCTCATATCCATCCAAACCCAACTCCCAACCCATCTTGAGTTCAAAGTTCACTCTCGTTTCTGAATATGCCCCTGCTTTTCTTATCACTAATATTACCCCCTCTTGGCTCTATCCTTCTCTTCCTCCCTCTCTCCTCATCCACTTCTTTCCTTGTCACTAGTAGAGTGATGTGAACTTTATAAATTGGTGTCAGCACTCTCCTCTGTACATCTGGATTTTTCTCTTTCACTCATTTTCCTCTGACATTATTAACATTTTTTTCCATCATGCTCTTTCTCTCACCATCTCTAATTTATTAGCATTTGTCCACATTTCTATCTTTCTCTGTGCCCTCTCTCCACAACTCTCCCTCCATCATTGCAGTTATACAATCAAAAATTAAATTGCCTGGGTCTTGGCTAGATAAGTGTGGCTATGAAGCCCGCCGTGCAGTAATTAGATGGTAAATTGGGAACATTAACTTTGGGAAAGCAGCCTGCTGTCTCTCTCTGCATTATCACAGCCCAGACATACCTTCAAACAACTACATTTACTATGACCTTTAGCCAAAGGACCTCATGCTGTGTAGTTAGATGTGTGTGAGCTCATGTATGTTTAAATGTCCTTAGTTGTATTTGTCTGCCAAAGGTCTGTAGATGTGCTTAGGCTTTTCACACATTCCATAATAATCAAATGAGCGTATTTTACTATTGTCTCTTAGTTTAAGTGGGTTGCCTATCATATTTAGATTGTAGAAGAATCTATACAACGTATCAACAATGTCTGGTTCTTTTTCTTCACATGGACGTTACTGTGCAAAACCATTTGGACGTGAAAGTCCAGAGAGAAGTGTAACCATTAGGTGTTTTCCCTCACTAAAATGCTGTAATTTCAGCCTCTTTTTCTGACATTCTCTCCAGTGTGAGTAAATGGATGAAAATATTTAAAATGTTCATTAGATTAGAAAAACTCATTAAGATATGTTATTTATGAATAATTGGACCATCCTCTGGGGAATAACTTTCCAGTGCCGTGTAATATATACTAATTTGACTAGTACTTGGCTACTACTATAATAGAACCTCCTGATGTTTTTCTTTTGACTTTAAATATCAAGGTCCATGTTTCCGTTTCAGTTTTACAAGTGCATTTATTTCAACTGACAGCAGGAATATACTGTATGATTGGGCTGAAACATACTGTAACGGGAGGGCAAAAGTTAATCCAGATTAGTGGCTATCCATACTGTGATTTTTATCATTTTTTCCATTATAAAAGGGCTGATGATGTATGACTAATACAGAAATGGTTCTGTGTTTGTTCTATTATAGGCCCTCCATGTATTGTGGTTTGTTCAATGTCTGGTGTTATGTAGTGTCTGTTGATGTATGGCTGGTAGTTTAAAGGTGGTCCAGTTTATCATGTTTTACTGGCCTGGCCTGTCCTTTCATCTCTCAGCCTGCCACCTACCTAATGAGAGACCATCCATCACACACACACATGCACAGTCTCTCTCTCTTTCACAAACATGTACTCCTTCATAAAAGACTTAACATAGGGTTTCGTGCTAAATAAAGTACATGATTGAGCCTTGGATTCATTCAAAATTAAAAGTAAAAATAAATTTCAAAATTATCCCTTTAGGATGAGGTCTCTCATCCCACTGAGAGACTATGGATTGACTGTATTTCTGTTGAAGCAATTTTTTTAGCTATTTTTTTACTTCTAATTTTGAATTTGTTTTACGTTCAATTTTAAATGACACACTGAGACTGAACAAGTACAACATATTTCTTGTACAAGTACAGCTAAGTAATAATAGAATACTTGTGTAATATTTTGTAAATAAAAAGTGGGAATAATTTGTAGTCATAATTGAGAAGCTGTTTTTCAGTAATAACAAGAACAAAACCTGTAAAATGCAAAACTACCTGTTTGTATGCTTCCTAAAACCAAAAACCAAGGACCAGAGATACACATTGGGAAAAATCTGATTGCAACATTTTGAATACTTCAAGTTAATGTTGTGAACCAGAAGAAACTGACCTCTGAATGTTAATATTTTATTTCATCTCTAAGATTTTCCACTTGAACTGACACGATACGTAGGGAGTCCACTGTAAAGAAACCACCATGTGTCTTCCCAGGTAATTGCTTAAAGACCAGCAGAAGAGCTAAAATTATCTCAAAGCAACATACAAACCATACAGGTTTCTAGAACTGTAAACTAAAACTAAGAAGATAAAAACATTAAATAGACATTAATTAGACTGAAAAAGCAGCTCCATCCATTAAATCATGCTGATGATGAGCTGAGAATTTGTTCTAGTTGTAGGGAATGTTTAAAACACACATTAGGATAAAATGAAATCAGTGTTGATTTATGAATGATAATTGATGGATGTATGCTGGAGAACTTGAGCAAAATCATTCCGAAAAGGAGAAATGTGCACAACAACACAGAATATAAACTAGGTCACTGGCCAGTAAAATTAGTTATTTTTGTGCTGACATCTCTGTTAGACATTGTTAGATTGGCTTATCAAAATAAAGGGTTAAATCACAGGTTTGATGGCTGCCAGGAGCTATAAATCATAGTTAGATTGAAGACAAATTTTTTTTATTGGTTTGTGTCTGCTGTTACCTTAACACCTGCCTGATTTTAGCGTTCTTTTTTCCAGCCTGAGTGTTTTCCCGCTTTCTTATGCACACAAACACAAAGATTTGTGTATACACAAGTGTAGGCACTCCAACCAGATAAAAACAGTTGTGAAAAGCCTTATCAGTAAGTAGACAGAATGTCATTTTTAATAAAGACATCCATATCCCTTTCTCTCTCTCTTCCTTTCTCTCCCTCCTTTTTTCTTCATACCCATTCCTGTCCAAATTTTTCTCTCCCACTTATAACATTGTGATCTTCTCTTACCTAATTCCCCCATCTCCTCTCCTCATGTCTTTCACTCCTCTCTCACCTCCTTTCACTTCATTTTCTTTCATTGCGTCTTCCTGTGTCATGTCTTCTCTCACTTTATTCCACTGGTACCAGACAGGACTTGTTGTAGCAGAACTCCAATCTTAATGAAGATGAAACAGCCCAGTTTGTTTGTGTGTATCTGTGTGTGTGTGTGTGTGTGTGTGTGTGTGTCTGTAGGCAGACAATGCAGTGAATTGCTGCTAAATTAAATAAATTCCTGACTCTAGTTTTTGTTTCTCTTCTGCAATATGTATTTTCTGTTTCCCATTCAGGTTGATCAAACACAGTAGGATCCTTCTGACAGTTTTTCAGCTAATTATGGTAAGAAACCAATCTTAGTTAAAAATTTAATCAGTTAGTTTTCATGTTTGGTCATTTAGTCAGTAAAATGTTGAATAAAATCAGCTAATCAAACCTATTTGCCACAGTCTCTATTCATTTTCTGGCTTTGTTTCATTATAGATCAATTGTTTTCTAGCCTGTTTTCTCTCCTCTCCCCCTCCCCACCCAACCTTTATACATGTATTTATGTAAATTAG
>OMLM01004607.1:69694-84430 GCA_900302695.1 Helostoma temminkii | reverse complement strand
AGGTAAATGCAGGTGTAATTACTACCATGAGAAAATTTATGGATTCAAATTTATGACCAAAGCAGGTAATATTATCACTTGCCTCTGCTAAAGAAATATATCTCATCTAAATGTGGCTTAAGGATGAATTGGATACTTGCTTCATAGACAGTGACAACCAAATTGCCTGATTTGATAAGGATACAGACACGTCTACATAGAACAGCATTAAAAGGGTATTTGTGTCACACTTGTCCTTCACAAACGTTTTAGAATCACCCTGAATTTTGTTTGGGCTGAGGTGTCAGTTAATTAAAGTGTGCTTGTTTTTTAATTAATTAAAGAAATCTTTGGGGTCTCTGTGTGTTTTCTTGAAGGCCTTTGTGTTTCCCCTCTGGGTTCAACTCATCACCAATCCTTGATATTCCTCTTGACCTTCTATAAGAAGCTCAGAGGATTTTTTAGGTAATTGCTTCTGTGCCTGTGTTGCCAAGTTTCTGTAGAACTTGCATCTATAAATTGCCAATTCAAATTGGGTTCAAGTTATTTCCCCAAATGATGTATAAAAAGTTCTATAATGGTTTTTCCACACTGTGTCCATATGTGACCAATCAATAAGAATTCCCCAGGCATTATTTATACCACAAAGATCTGCCTTCCTTATTAATGCTTTCATATTAGGCAGCACACAAGAGTCTCATTGTGAGTCAGTGAAACACTTCTGCTGTTCAGTATATGATGTGTTATATCATTTTTAAGCAGAATTCAAGCAGTTGGTTTTCTGGCCTAGCTGAGTGGATTCACTTAAGCAGTTTTCTTGACCAATGAGTAAAACAATTGTATCCACACCTATTATCCATATAGTGTTCCCAGAAAATAGATGCAGACATATGGACAACAATATATATATGTTTGTGCTGTATACTGGTGTTTTTATCCAATTTGGCACATCTTTTGAGTATTTTTTTCTGTCCTCAGAAAACTTTGCCACTTTGCTTAGACAGTAATGCTCTGAGGCATCCATCCTGTTGATCCCCAAAAGAACTAATTTACTGTAGTTTATAAATAGATATTATTACAAAGCACAGTTTAACGTCTATTTTTAACATCAAGTCCAAAGTAGGACAAAGCACAATAGTTTTCACTCACATTATTCCCATAGCCTTAAAATAAGCAGGTAACGTGTAAATAGACACTTTGTTATATCCCCAAATGACAAGTAAACCCACAATGTAGACATCCATCCATATCTGTCAGTCAAACAAATAATGTTTTACCTTTATTTGCTTCAGGGATGATTTGCTGAGAGGTCACCTATCTTTTTCAAGAAAACCCTGATCATATTCACATAGTTACACACATTGGTCCTGGTGTGTCTCATGGGTGGGCCCTGAAAATCTAAACAATATATCCGTTCTCTAACTCTTTAATGTAACAAAAGAGCAGAAGAGTTTCATGTTGTGGGGCTAAACTACGTGAAATTGTTTTATTAACAATATAATACAATGTGCTAATAAATTATGACCTTTATCTGTCAGAGTAGTCCATGCATTAGCAAAGGTGCATTTCTTCCCTGAGAACAGTTGAACTCTGGAATTGCACATCTTTACCTGGATGTGTGTTGAAGAAAGAAAGGTAATAGACACACATCTACCAAAAGAGAAAGCAGGAGAAATGGCACAGTTCCACTGTATTTGAGAAAGTCGCAGCAGATAGCCTTGCAAATCTTTAATGTTAGTTCCTAACTGTGAGTTTGGTACAGCAAAAAAACTAATCAGGTTATGTTCAGAAGTTGTGCAGCAGAAGGGAGAGGCAAGAAAGTTTAGAATAAAACATTTGCAAGAACAGGAGCCTAGTGTTAGTAATAAACAACAATCAAGCTGATTCTTTCTGTGAGGTCCAGATTTTTGATGACTGGGTCTAGTCCTTTTAACCATGTATTTAACCAGGGGAAGGGTTGTGTTTGACTCGTTTGAGCGCCCACCCCACTCTGTTCTGCTCAATTTAGTAATCTGTTTGTGGTCGGTCCTTTGCCATCAAGATTGTCCTCCACATTCTTGATGACTTACATGGTTTAATTTGCAGCTTACTGTTTGTTGCACATATTTTAACCAAGAGTACCCACAGTGGGTGAAAATGCATAAAAGCAATTTAGAAATGTGAAAATTGGGAAACCCTGTCATTGTCCTGTGTCTTTGACTTTAGGGACATAGTAAGCTGAAACTAAAGTCAGTAGTTGATGAAAATAGATGATAAGAACTAACTGTCCATCACGCCATAGTACAGCCCTTTATTTTATATAATCAATGCAAATCAAGTTTTTTTGTGTGTCACCTATTTATTTATGTCATTGAGCTTAAATCTGTAACTGCATTTTGTTTACTATTGTTGGTGAATTTCAGTCAAATGTCATTGTGCCAACAAGAGGCCACAGTCCAACGTATCATTGCAGTCCTAGTGTGTTTGCAGTGACTCATCAGACATACACCAGTCCTGATCTATAGATCACCACAGTTTTTGTTGTGGGTGTGTGTTCTCACGTGTAGTGTGAATTATGGGATGATATAAGAACACATAATCCTTAAAACAGAATTTGATTAGAAGTTCTGTTCTGTATTTATTCCAACAAGACTGGACAGAAGATGTCTTCATTCGACTGAAACATTGAAAGTAATTTATTAACTGTTAATTTTATTATGACAGCAGACGAGTTTAATAGTTTTTTTTAATGTTTGCTGTATTTCAGTCACATTCGGTCATCAGATGCATACAGCTTCTACCTTCTATAGAGATCTATTGGAAAGGAAAATAACTTGGGTTTAATTTCACCAGTGGACTCAGTGATTTAATTAATTTGTTATTTAACTTTAACTTTTAGAGAATAGAAATGGAAATGAACTAGAGGTTCAGACTTGGTGATAGCCTAAGTATTAGTGCACATTTTTTGGCATGCATGTGTTATTTAGAGATATGTGCTGGGAACACTGCAGCTCAGATCACAGATGCCCACATATAGTTATACAGATAGAGCCAGAAGATGGACAGTATCTTTGGTGTGATGTTAAATTTAATGAGCAAAGAAACATGAATTGGCCCTAAGTGGTTTCATTCATGGCTTAACAAGGGTAGAAACTTTACAACATGTTCTACATTGGACAAGTTTCTGAGAGGAATAGAGTGAGATGAGATAGAAGGGAGACAGATAAAGAAGAATATCTAAATGAAGTTTTGTTGTTGCTTGTGTTGAATGTAGGGGACTTGGGTATGCTGATGCCATCAGGTTTTCATAAAGAATTCAACCATGCACAGCACCAGTTACGTTTAATGTCGGATTCTGCTTGATGTCTCTGCTAAACAAATTGGTCACAGTGAGATGTTAAGTTAAATGTTGACTAAAGAGAGTGTCTCTCATGTTGCATAGGAACTATCTGTGGAGTGGAGTCACTGTGGAGTCAAACCATAGTCTGCAGTTAGCAACATTTATACAGATTCATTTTTACTGTACTTTATACCTTCATAACTCTGATATACTAACCCCATTTCCAGAATGGCTAAAATGCATAAAAACTAAAACTTGTGTTTTGTCTGAAAGTTTATTCATATGGAAAAAGTACCAAAAAATTACTTTTTTGCTGATGAACTTAATTCTAACGCTATAATGACTGGGTTATTAAAGTCTCGGCAAAGATGGGTCATGGGTCAACGCCATGTGCCAAACTTTGTGAGAGAATTGTGACTCAGCTCAAAAAGAATATTTCTCCCCTCAGATGGCATTGCATGATAAACTATCATGTTACAGTCATGAACATACCTACATGCAGAGTTGTCACTTGCATGGTTTACTGCTGCATCCAGAAATGCAACCAGAAAAGAAGAAGCGATACATCAACTCTAGGCCAATGAGGTCACTGATCCAAAGCTCATGTTAGTTGGACCATCTGTATTTTTGTGCCAAGCATGTATGGTGCCACAGGTTGAGGGGCGCTGTCTATTTTGTTAATATCGTATATAATCATGTGTTGTCCATATGGTTAAAGTGGGATTGTAAATATTGTATATATTTAACACATTGGCTTTGTAAATTCTCTGCAGAATCTAATTTCGATATCTATTTGATATCACCAGTCATAAAATTAAATCTTTAAGTTGTATTGCAACCACACATTAATGCAGACACATCTTTCTCCTGCACAGGGCTAATAGAGGTGGTGGTGAACACACTGTCAGAAGCTGCACTGGTCTACCTGGATGGAAAGGGACAAGCTGGGAGGAAGATCGTCCATCTTATTTTACAAGCTCTTCTGGAACTGCTTCACAACATACTAAAACAAACCTCATCTGTTGTTCGCTCTGCACTCCAGGTATGAGCATTCAGGCACAGTTAATGACAATAAGAAACTTACTGCCCTTTATACCAGAACAGTCACTAAGATGCCTAAGCATGGAACACGTCACAAAATGCACTGCAACACTAATGTCGAGTGTCATTACCATGCCTTATGTCCCAAGTGAATGTTGGCTGTCAGTTGTTTTGCTGTATCATGTTACATTGGTCCTTATAGTATGGTTTATTTTCCACATTGATTCACCACTGTTTACCAATCTCTATTATCTCTGTTGAGCACAGATTCACCAACAGACTTACAAAGTCATCTCTCTCAAAATGTCCTTGTATCTTGTCCCTGAAGGCATGTGTGTATGATTGTGTGTTTGCGAGTATATGTGTGCGCCCACTGATGTTTGCAGTGGAAGCTGGCAGGTTTAAGCAACTGCAATATTGAAGTTGTGGACTCAGGAGAAAGTGGATGAGGTCCCAAGTCACTGGGATGCGTGCACGCGCACTCATACTCACAGGCATACACAGAGGGGCCTGTCTGGCTATGTCCCTGCGGCCTCATTATCACCACTGGCTTTGTCCTCAGCTTTCCTCCATACACTCACATACGCTCACATACACATACACCATCCCCCATCTCCCCATGGTGTACACCCCAGCCCAACACATACATATTAATGCCTGGACAGGGGGTGGGGGGACTAAAGGGGAGGCAGGGTAAAAGTCTGGGTGGAAGAGAGAAGACAGAAGAGAGATAGAAAGAGGGACAGAGATGGAAAAGGGAGCAAGCCGAATGTGCAGCGGAAATCAATTCTGCAAGAAATGCAAAGCTCATTAAAAAGAAAACCTCTACCCAAACTGAAATTCATTTGGGCAATAACGTCTGATAAGGAGTGAAGACGTGACTAGACCACTCTCTGCAAACTTTTACTCTGTTGGTCAAGAGAAGGAGAGACACTCAAAGATCATGTATACTTCAGGAGAGAGAGAGAGAGAGCATAATAGAGTAGAAATGCCAGAGAGAGAAAATTTGTGCCACTGTTAATCACATTATTCCACTGCTAATTGGCCTGAAGTTCCACTGTAGGCATAAGCTGAACCAAAATAATTCAAAGTGAGGGACAGAGGAACCGCACGCATATACAGGGGTTAAAATAACATAACATATGTAGGGAAACAAAACACTTATATCCCTTAGTGTCTTTCTGTGTCTATCTCAGTCTGTCAGAATTTGTCTTGGCAGGTCTCTGGATTCATCATTATTGACTGTCAAATCTCTATAAATGATTTAACGTGTGTGTGTGTGTGCGCGCATGCACGTGTGTGTGTGTGTGTGTGTGTGTGTGTGTGTGTGTGTGTGTGTGTGTGTGTGTGTGTGTGTGCGTGTGTGTGTGTGTGTCTGTATAGAGCCAGAGGCTATCTTGTCCAGCAGTGGAGACGGAGGCAGCAGAGAAGCTGCTTCTAGCCAATAGACCCCTGAGCCAACTCAGCACACACCTCATTCAAATGGTAAGACCAACACTCACAGAGTCTGTGTGTATGCATACTCCTGCATGTATTATGTGTACTGTATGTCTGTATATAGGGAAACAAACTGTGAATGTACAGTATGTTTATTTATAAGTGTCATGCTAAGTGTATTTACAGACAAATAGGAACACACGTAAACAAGGTAAGTTCTACAATTAAACAGTAGTGCTAATCATACAAGCACCAAGTACAAGTACCAAGTTAAATACATAAAACAGTGGTTACTCCACCATACTCCTGTGAATGTGACATCTAAAATAACTAAAACAGTGACTTGATGTGGTGACAACGATTCTGTTCTAAAATTAGTCTGATGTAATTATCACCAAGTGAATCACTTAAGACTTGTAAAGCCATTTGTCACTTCTACAGATTTAATTCAATGAAACTAGCTCTGAAGGAGAAAACGTGTCAATTCGTCTTGTGGACTTCTGAAAAAGTATTATAATGTTTTGGCTATGTATTGGCTACTTTACATGTCATTTCATAGTAAAATTTTTACATAAATGCAGAAAGTTCCTTGCACAGTGCCAGTCTGTTCAATGTAGATAATGATGATAAGAGAAAAATGTGGAGATGTTATCACAGTAGCCATTAAAACAGCCACTCCTTCTGCCAGTGTGTGTACCACTGAGGATTAAATAATCACTTAAAATGAATATAAAAGAATATTGCAATGCAGAACAACTATAACTCATAAATATAAATACTCTATTTATATAGTGAATTATATATGAGTTTATTTCCTTCTACAACTTTGTTTACATTATAAAATTACAATTTTTGGAAAATGTGGTAGTAGTAGATAGTAGTAGTAATAGTTTAGATCAACAATAGGAATTTAGGAGTTGGAGAAGATAAGGTAGAGTGGCAGAAGATTGAAACTAAGGAAATTTAGGTGACTGGATGACATAATAAGAGGGAACGAAGAGGGATGGAGATCCATGCTAAAGAGAGAGGGAGCTGTGAGGCATCATGGGAAGCCAAGGACATAGAGGGGAGAAAGAAAGGAGAGTGGGACTAGGAGACGATAGGGTCTCAAGAGACACAATAGAGGTTTTTACTTATATTTGACACTGAGTGTTGGGTGGGCGTCTGTATATATGTGTTACTGGTAGTATATGAAAGAGTTAAGGCAGCAGCTGACACACCTCCTGGCGTCTGCACTGCCCCTTTGCCACATGGGAAATTAGTGGGATAGAAAAAGCAGAAGTGATATCCCTGAATCTAATTTAATTACAACTGGAAAACTGTAGTGGTCATGTTATTGATGCATGGTATATCGTTTACTGGTAGTAATCCTGGTCAGATGTATGGGGTTTAGAGGAAGAACTTTGAATGTAGATGCTAATCCTGGATGCTAACCAGTAACATTGTTTTGATTTCACCATTTCCAAACAAATTAATATATTTATATAAAATTATTAACTTAAGGCATTTTTATGTGAAATTTTATATTCATTATAATTACTAAATACTGTTACACAACAGTAACAATAAAAGTAAGTCAACCTAATAATAAATCTCTTTTTAATAAAATTCAGATCTTCATGTCAAATATTTTATTTGTGATATGTGAAGTAATTACATTATCAAGTAGGAGAAATCAATTAATTACTTCTTTCTTTTCCCCAGCCTATTGCCCATAATAACCACAGTAGCATGAATAGAAATAGAAGTTAATTATTTCTCCATTTAATAACTGATTGTCTTTCTTTGTAGCTGTCTACTGAAAACCAGGAGGTGTGGGAAGAGTCTCTTCAGTGTCTTTCTTTGTTGGTCCAGCTGTACGGTGGAGAGGGTCATGACTGCCTCACACCTTCTTGCTTGCAAAGCTTTTCACATGTGCTGCGCACACACATGCATACTGAGACCATCCGAATCCAGCGCACAACACTTAGGATCATCAAACGACTAGTGAGTAATGTGTACTTGTATACATACATAATACATGTACATATATAATACATCTGCACATCAGCTTTCACAAGTTAACATTTTATGAGTCAAGTTGTGCTCCGTGTTTGTCACTCTTCAGTTGCCAGTATGGTCACTGGTCACTGAACTGGTTTAATACATCCTGTGATTCAAGAATTGAATAATACAGGTCTGTTTGTATTTTGAGAGTTGAACTATTGAACAACCACCACTGCAAAATGAAAATATTGGAATAGAAAAAACTACATACACACTGTTGAGTGCTGTGCTGCTGTTCTGAAAATAGTGTGTAGTTTCACCAGAACTAGACTGACAGTAGGAGCAAGACAGAGAGGGAGAGGCGGTGTTGGTTTGTATCTGCCTGTCACTCTGATCGAGTGTCTGTCCAATTTTGTCTGATAGTTGATTTGTAGTACAGGCCAAAGACAGGTGACTTCTTTATATACTGCTGTGAAGTAACAGGAAATGTAGGTGTCTTTTCCCCAGACCTAATAAATAAAAAGTAAAAATAAATAAATAAAAAGTCATTAAATCTTGTAATATGGTGAAAAAACAACTGACATCCACTGGAATTCAGAAGATTTTAACAAGATGCAATTTCTTGCTCCAGTAGACAGTAAAACACAATAACAAAACAATAATCCACACAGAGACCGAAACGTGGCTTGCTGTAGTTTAACTAGACAAAGCCAGTTGTGTTTTGGACACACAGGAATTACCACGTTTTCATGAAAAGATCTACAGCTGTGTTACCATCATTGAAAAAGAGTTTTTAAGTTAATACATTTGCATTAGCAAATATAACATGCTTTTGGAAGACATTACTAATGTTTACTGAACTTAGACCTCTGCATGTAAATCTGAGTATTCCTTTAAAAAACAGCTGTTTCCAGCTACAATAGTCATCTGTATTTTTCATGTTTACACAGTTTTTCTGATCAGTTAGTTATTATAAAATAAAATGGTAATTTTTGTGTGTGTGTGTCTTAACTTTTGATTGGTAGTGAGTTTAGTATATTTTGGCGCCTGTCCTTGGAAAAAAAATTGATATAGGATGATTTTGTGTCTATATGTGGCCCTGCGATGGACTGGCGACCTGTCAAGGGTGTACCCCGCCTCTCGCCCATATGCCGGCTGGGATAGGCTCCAGTACAGCCGTGACCCCTGCGGGGACTAAGCGGTTCAGAAGATAAATGAATGAATGAATGATTTTGTATCATCAGTAACTCTGCAGAAGTAATATAGTACTTACGAATCAACTACCATGTATTTTACTCCAAATACGACAGTTTGGATGCTTTCATTGACCAGTATTGGTGTTGTTTTTTTTAAACCATGATCGTATAATTTCTAACCTTAAACAAGATCTTCATATGCCGCAAGCTTTATTATACTTAAACTGTCATGCTACATAACTAGAGGGAATAATTTAAAATGTTGATGTTGGATACTTTAACTCTTGAATGTATTGATAACACTATCAATACGTGAAAAGGTAAAACACATCTCTGGCAAACAAAAAGCACCTTGGAGAACCATTCCAGCTGTCAAAGGCCAGAAAAGAGTGCAAGAAAGCTGAATGCAAATGGAGGAAAAGTAATCTTCTCATCCATTATGGGATTTTCAAAGAGAGGCTACACCTTTACTCTAAGATAGATAAGGCCAGACAAGCCTTTTTCTCTAATATCATCAACAGTAATGTCAATAATTATCGTGCTTTATATGTCACTGTTGAGACGCTAACTAATCTACTAACACAGTTAGCCCCAGAGTTTTGATCTCCAAGTAAGTGTTATGAGTTTGCACAGTTTTTTGTGATAAAATCCAAAACTTTAGGCTGGCCATACATTCCTCCACGTCAAACAATGTGACCAGATCAGTGCTTCAGCCACACAGGAGCAATTTATTTAGATTGTCAACTTTCAATACTATCAGTGCTAAAACCCAAGAGGATTTGGTTAAGAATGTCTCATCCACCTGCTGTTTGGACACCTTGCCAACCAGCTTTTTCAGAAAAGTTTTCCATTGCTTGAAAATGGATGTGCTGAAAATCATCATCATGACTCATCTAGGTTTTCAGGTATTTTTCCCAAATCACGGAGAACTGCAGTTGTTAAGCTACCTTTAAAGAAACACAGTGCTAAACAGCTACAGGTATATTTCTAAACTTCCTTTCACTGGAAAAGTTATTGAGAAAACAGTTTTGATTCAACTGAACCGTTTTTTAAATAGAAACTGGCTTTTTCAGATTTCAGTCTGGCTTTAAACAACATGACAGAACTGGAACTGCACTGATAAAGGTCTTAAATGGTTTGTGGCAATACAGATTCAGGTAAAACATCTGTTATGATGTTGTTTGATCTTGGTGCAGCTTTTGATACTGTAGACCATAAAATCCTTCTTGACAGACTGGAAAAGTGGGTGGAGCTATCAGGTACAGTTCTTAGTTGCATATCTTGAAACTAGTGGTTATGTGGTTTCCATTGGTAAATCCATAAATCCAAGCAGATAGCCATGACGTGGCATCGCACAAGGCTTGATTCTTCGACCATTCCAAGTCATACTGTACATGCTCCTTCTGGGTCAGCTCATATGTGACAATAATGTTTCCTATTATTAATATGCAGACGATTATTATGCCAAGGGACTAAGTGACTATTAAATTCACTTAAATTCGCTCTGTCACTGTTTAGAGCAAACAAATACTTGTATGCAATACAGTACATTGTATACATTTGTATACGTTTCCTTCATTTGAATAAAGGTTATTGTGTTTAGCCACAAGAAGGAAAGACTGAAAATTATGGATCACCTTGATTCTAGAGCTGCAGTGCTGCAAAAGTACTTGCCCTCTTCCTGATTAGTCAGTGAATATAATCCAAGGCTTGTACAATTTACAATGTAATATGTTAGGTAAAAAGAGGCAGGTTTGGTGAACGTGACCAAGTTTAAAAAACTGGATGATTTTGCTGCAGACCCTTATGAATTATGTAAAATGCATTCCTAATGTTTTGGCTTGGCCGCAGGGTCATGAACTAGTTTCTGCACATGGGACACAAGGTCAACTGTCACCCTGCGATGATCATATGACGTCTGAAGGCTGTGCCTCGGAGCCAAGCTTTATTTGTGATTGTGTGTGTGTGAGTGTGTGTGGAGGGGGGGTGAGTTTGTGTATGTGCAAGAGTGTGTGTTTGTGTATTTTTGATTCATCTCACTAATTAGTTCCAGCCACCTGAACCACCAACACACAAACTCCATCATACACAAGAGCAGACTTACCTCACTCTTCCTGTCGTAACAAAATTTTCCTCTTGCTTGTTACCCCTTTCTCACCACTCTAAGCAAAACATAAATATATCCATCTACCTTTCCACACATTTAGTTGCATGTTAAAGTTGTGCTCACCCTCAGGCTACTATTGAAATTTTGTTCCACTGCTTTTTCTATTCCTGTTTAGTTTAAAGAAAAACATCTAAATAGAGTTTTCTTGAATCTCACTATCAATCAGCTGCTCATTTGGTCGAGTTCAATGTGCACCTTTAAAACGCTGATTAATTACTGGCAAGACACTTTCACACATCAGAGAAACACGATGACTCACATATTCTCTCTCTCACACACCTACACACACGGACGAGTGCTTGCCCTTGAACAAAGGCTTTTTAATTATCTTTCATTGATTTCAGGGCTCTGATAATCTCAATCAAAGATCCTACTAATAGCTTGGAAAATGCAAGGGAGGACTGGGGGAAAATGAATCAAACCTAATGAAATTTTCAACTTCAACTCATTTTTTTTCACAGTTACAACTTACAAGTTTTAACTGAAGACACAAAATCAATGAAATGGGATTCACAAAAAGTTGTATTTATTGAATTTTTTTATAATGGATGATATTTCAGTGTACCGTGTTTTTGAAAGTTGGTGTTCTGCCTCTACCAACACAGAATTTAGTAACTGGTCCAATACTACCATATGTTTGCTCCATTCATGTCTTTCTTGAGCCCATGACATAAATTTTTCCCACTTCTAACTAAATATTACAGCTAGAAAAGTGTAGAGTGAGTATTTGTGACAATGAAACTGGCTTGAAGTTGTGTCTTGCAAATGAATGTTGGTAAATAGTTTGACACAAACTTTAGCAACAGAAGCAACAGCAGTGTGGAGCAGTCATGTCAGTATTACCTATAAAACATATTGATAAGCTCGCTCACTCACACATTGACTTATTTGTGCATCTACTTCACGTTACTCTGGCAAAGACTCTGCTGTCAGAAGCAAGTTAATAACAGACCTGCTCTGTCTCTCTGGCGTCAGGGTAAAGAAGGGATCGTGTGTAGTGTGTGTGTGTTTGTGTGTGTGTGTGTGTGTGTGTGTGAGTGTGTGTTTACTGATTGGTTGGCAGATACACATAAATGTCACCCTGCTCTGATGGAGAAAGCGCATTGTGTGTTTGTTTGCAAGAAAAGTAAGTGAGTGAGTGAGGGGAGGATCTGTGTCTCCTCCTAACCCTGTTTCCTAGCAACAACCATGCTGTGTCGCCACAGAGACAGAGGTGATGATGTCACAGAAGATCAGAGAGAACACGTTCACCAAACATTCAGACACACACACACACACACACACACACCCAAAAGCGAATCACCAACACACACTCACAGATTGTTCCACAGGTTTAGCTGTCACATATTAAATTAGGTCTTCACTCAGAGTTTAAATTAGCTAGCAGTTAAACATTGTAACTGCCCTATCCTAAACACACACACACACACACACACACACACACACACACACACACACACAAAGCTGTGTGTGGTCCAGATGTTGTGGACCACACCTGAGCTCAGACATCGTGTTGTGGGAGACATGTCGGTACAAGAATAAAAACAGGCATAACAAAGAGAAGAAACAAAAGCTGCTTGAGGGAAATTCAGTGAAGAAAGAGAGGGAAGCAGCCAACTGTCTAATCTAGTGCACAAATACAGTAGAGGACTCAAAGAAGACTTTGATCAGCAACATCATGGCCGTTATTAAGGAGGGATAAGAGCGTGAGGATCAGAATGATAAACTGTAAAAACAAGGAGTAATAAAAGCACATGTGAAACACTGGGTATTCATGTGGATTTTTGGCACATTAGTTCTTTGATCGCTTTGCTTGGCAAATGAGTGTGATGTCACTCAGCAGTTGGCTGTGGTAACATACAAAATGAGTTTGTGTTGATGGCACAGACCAGTGGTTCTTAGTGGTCAACTTTGAGTGCTGCTGTGAAAAGGAACAAAGAATGTGAAAATTGTTTCTTTGTTTCTGATAATGTATTATCATTAGTTTGTTATCAGCTTTGAAACGAAGGCGGCTTGGCTTCCTCTTCTCATTCAGTTTAGTGCAATAAAAAACAGATAATGAATATTTTGTGTTTGCAGAGCATTTCTTTGTTGAAACGCTAATGATAAGTACAAACAACAGACAGTAGCACTTTAATGTACCCATCGTGTTTCTAACTTGTGAACATGACATGATACAAAGTCACGCTGCAGTAATCGGCTACAGGGCCTCAGCTGTGAGGGTAGTTTACTGACCCTGAGTAGTCGGATGACTAATGATAACTCATAGAGAATGGATAAGGCATCTTACTGGCTTTTTAATTCAGAAGTGTCACAAAAACAAAGTGTTTAGTTTTGGCAAAACTGAACTAAAAATCTATTTTAAACAAGGAGGATGTTTCTTGTTTCAGGGATTTTTTTGGTTTCAGCAGACTTGCTGGTCAGAGTTTAGTTTTGTTGAACTTTGACCACGTGGATTTGCACAGTTGACCAGAAACAGTGATGCATTGTGTTTGGAAATGGACGTCATCATCATGCCGTTTTATACACAGTTTTTAAGTTGTGGTCTACTGCTCACACACTCTGTGTGGACCACTCCTAAGACTAATAAGTTCATTCAGTCTCCCCCACTCACTTTATTCCTCTTCTCTCCCTCTTTTTTCAGGTGCAGACTACAGACAAATCCGATTGGTTAGAGTGTCCTGAAGGGGAAATGCTTGTGAGCCTACTGCAGGATGTAACTACATCCAACAGGTGTGTGTTTTGTGTGTAATTTATTAAGGAAATAAATTATTCAATTTTTTATATGAAAATGGAATATTATTCAATGGACATAACTCAAGGGATTTTTTTGTGTGTGTCCACATAAGGCACTGTACTATATGCCAGTGTTACAAACACCCCTCAAACAATACCAGTAATAAATTGTTGGATTTAGATGTGTCTCTTCAAGCCATTTACCTTATCCTATTATTTTTATGCATGTCTGCACACTCCTATTCATTACACATGTCAAAACTGATCTTTTACTAGTTGTTAGCCGGAAGGCTGCAAGGCTCTGACTATACAGAGTGTCGGCTTAATGGCCTACAAAGCCCTGAGATAAAATATCTACATTTATGAAAAGCAAAATTTGGATTGTGAGTCTCTGGAGATTTCATCAGTGGCAGGAAACATGAGAAGTACCGATATATTTACATAGATCCTAAAATGTAAGCGCAATATTAATGTTAAATGGTGATTTTACACCCTATATAGTTTATAATATATGATGTCCACTCTACACCTATGTATAGAAAACACTGGTCACTTTAATAATGCTTTCGAAAAAGAGTTTCAAAGCAGGAGGGGGCAATAAAGGCTTCATCTCAGACATGTGTACATTCAATTAGATTCTCCATAAAACAGTGAATTAGACCAAATCTAAAATGTTTCAAAAGGTGATGAAATGTTAAAATTATTATTTCTTTTCATTTCTTTCTTTAAAATCCAAACATTTCTTCTCAAATAAAGTGTGTATGTGTGTGTGTGTGTGTGTGTGTGTGTGTGTGTGTGTGCGTGTGTGTGTGTGTGTGTGCATGCACCTGTATCTCAGCATCTGGCTGCCTTTTATGAGTATGTGGGCTGAATGC
>OMLM01004607.1:23457-61069 GCA_900302695.1 Helostoma temminkii | reverse complement strand
AAAAAAAAAAAAAAAAAAAAAAAAAAAAAGAATATTACAAACTCAAGCCTTTGACTGAATAGTGATGTTATAGGCTAAGTAGTTGTTAGTTCCACCTTAAATTTTAGTGTGTACTCACTTGGCAGACCATCATCTTGTTCTTGTAGTTGTTGCAGGTCAGGTTAGACAGAATGCCAGCAGCACAGGTCACCACATTAATGTCGTCACTGCCGAGCAGCTGGACCAGAGTTCCCAGCAGACCCTCCATTCCCTCCTGAAGAGAAAGAAAGTTGTATAGAAGATATAAGATATTGGATACATACATTTATGGCACCAAGAGTTTGGGGTTGTGTCTTGTCCAGATACACATCTACATTTGGGCAGGATGAACCAGAACTCAAAGGTCTGATCCACTGCTGTATGGAAATGTTCAAAATTGAATATTGAATTATGAAATAAATGGCTGCATGAATAAAAATAATTACAATGAAATTGATCAAAAATATGGTTTACTGATAAATATTTTGCATTCTTCTTTAAAAATTAGTAATTACTGTGAAATATTTAATGCTGATTCTTTTCTTAATAAATAATTGAAGAGACGTTTTATTTCTATTAGTTTGCATTTCAAAAAAATTTAACTTTTTAGTAGAATGACTTTGTCAGTAAAAGCAGACAGGACAGAGCCAGGTATGTGGTTGGCTGCTCCTTTACTCGGCCATAAACACAAGCTTGTGAAGTAGCCATTTAGGTTTTTAGCCGCAATGCATATTCCTCTGCAGTAGGTGGTTGTATGCACCTTGAAACACAGCTGTGACTCTGACTAATGTAAAATAATGGGCACCATTGACGGGACAGCTGTGTGACCCAATTCCAATTTTTGGATGTTATGGCTGCAGGAGAAAGGTCAGTTTGAGTTACTCAGAGACGTTGCTAAACTATTAGCAGGTTAAGTCTAAAATGTTAATTCAGCAGCAAAAACTCCCATCAGTTTGTTGGGACAGAAAACATGACTGACATTGACTGACAAAGCTGCATTATGACATAAATAGGTCATTGTAAGAAACATTATGAAATAAAATCAAACTTTGGACAAATTACATTTTTTTATAAAAATGGCTGGATTTAAAATGTACCTGGAAAAACTTATCACAATGAAATAATTCACAGTAATAAGCAGATTTTTAAAGCAGAATGATAAATAATTTATTATAAGCTGAAAAGTGTTTAATTACTTTAGAATTTGTATTCATTTAATTTTGAACATTTTACAACTGCCCCTAATAAGTAAATATAACCAATTCCCATCATCCTTAGCTGGGGAGCAGGAAAAAAAAAAGAAACAATCACACAGTTAGCAGTTCATCACCTGTTTGGTGGCAGCATCTGATAAGTTCCTGAGAGTCCACAGACAGTTCTGGACCAGTCTCTGACTGGGATCTGTCAGATGGAGTCCTAGAGCCTGCATACCTCCTGGACAGAGGAACAAACATAAGTTTGATAACTTCAAATCCATAAATTCACTCTTAGTTGACTGATACTATCATAAACTTAAGTCAGAACCTCACTCTTGAGGATATACTATATGTATAATAACATTCTAAGTTATAATACAAGCATTTGTTTTTGAGACCTACCAGCTTCCACAATAGCAGGCTTGTTACTGGAGCAGACTGACAGTACTTTGAGAACTCTGCTTGTGGTCCACAACAGCTTCTCATAGGTATAAGTCCTCATGATGTTGACCAATGCCTGAGGGCCACCGCTTGCCAGGATTATCAACTACACAAACAGAAACAAAGTTTAGGGGTATTCATGTTGTCACCAAAGTCACCATGCCCACAGTGGAGTAATGTTGCCTAAATCAAAGACTGCTACTACCCCTTACCTTGCTTTCCTGGTTTCCATAGGCCAGTATCTGCAGACAGTCAGTGGTGATTGCTAGGAACTTGACATTGGTCTTGTTGAGCAGGGCCACCATTTTCTGTAAACCACCGGCTAAGCGAACGGCCATCTTGGCTCCTTCCTGGTGCAGAAGAAGGTTGTGGAGGGTGGTGATGGCGTAAAACAGGACAGAGTCCACTGGTGAACTGCAGGACAAACAGATGCATATTAGATTAGTTCTCAAAAGTTCCTTTTCTGTGCCTTTGGAGGATCAACAGTTACAGTTTCTTAGGGTTGTTAAATAAATTTATTATATCAAAATGCAGCCATTTACCAATAGGGTGAAAATATTTCTTGTTTAAAAGGCAACACTGCTTCTTGCAACAACGGTTTCCATGTATTTGACAAAATGTAGCTCAAAAAACAACTATCCTGTTCACATACCCGAGCATTTTAACAAGAGCTGGTATTCCTCCAGACTTGAAGATGGCCAGCAGGCCCTCTCTGTGATGGGACAGATTATGCAGTGTTCCTGCAGTGCAGCGAGCTGTCTCCACATCGTTTGTGTTCTGCATGGTCCTGACAATAGCAGACACCATCTGAGGGGAGCGCATTATGGCATGGCGAGAAGCCTCTTTCTTTGAAAGCTGGTGGACCATCACTGCTGCTTTGTTTACTACAACCTGCAGGATCCCAACACAAATGTTGTGAATGATTGGAAGAACATCACACGATATTTGAGTTAAAATTCTGAGCCACAGTTTCCAATGATAGTTACCTGGTCCTCATCATTTAGTAGTTTGGTGAGTTCTGGTATGGCTCTGGTTGCCAGCTCAGCATCATCTTGATAATTTATCAGATTGACCACAGCATGTTTGAGCATCTGTGAGGGCTCTGCCAGCCGCTGGACGTTGGTGGGGTTTGCAGCATCATACTGTGTAGAGGGGATCTGCATGCCCTCTTCAAGAGTCTCTGGGAACATTGCTGCCCGCACACGCTGGGCACGTGTCATGGCATACTGACCATCGATGTCTAGAAGAGACAGGACAGTTTTTTTTTTTAATATGGTGACTTACATTGCTGATTGGGCCATAAATGCCCTAGTTTTTATTGGTGGCAAACTGATCTTCCTTTGATCAACAAATTATGACCTACCTTGTACTTGTTCCTGGGAGAAGTTCTGGTTGAAACCCTGCTCCCACTCATACATGACTTGGTTGTTGTCAACATCATCTTCCTCTGGGTTGCCCTTCCCACTGAGAGAGGGAGCAGTTGTGGTAGCCCCTGAATGGATGCCTGAATCCAAGTATGACTGTTGCTGCCAGTGACTGACTGCTGCCTTACGGTCTGGCTCCATGGCCATGTCCAGCTCCATCAGATCAGCTGTAAGAGAAATTGATGCTGTCAAGAGAAAGAAAATGTCTGTAGAAGTCAGCCTAACCAACTTGCAGTAGGTTTGTGCACAATCTGCGTGACAGTAGACTGAAAGATTCCAAAGGCTAAAATCATTTTCTAACTCTGTTCAGCCTAGTGAGCATCAACAAATCGAGCCATGACAAACTTCTACAAACCTGTGTGAAGATCTGACTTTGGTAGTGCAGACCCAGAGTCTCACACGTTTGTCAGCACTCATAAAAATACCTTAAATTTTCCTACACACAAATATTTGAGACAATTTTCCACAAAGTGATGTTTTGTCTAATTTAATAGATTTAGTTATAGGACTTGATGAAATTCTGACTGTGTTTTAGGTCATGTTTTTGCAGACAGAAATTTCCAAATCTTCAAGCCCTACTATATTTGCAAGCTAATGGGAGGGCAATAAAATAAATAACTTGGGGCATGTGCCAGAAAACTATAAACTCACCCTGGGAAGCCATGTTCCTTTCTCAAACCACGACCAACACAGCTTCCTGATCTGAAACAAGAAAGGGAAAAAAATCATCATCAGTCCAACAGTCGTTGCATTTTTAGGGTATAAAAAAATTTGAATTAACAGTTTACAAGCAAAATTTTGTGGCAGTGGTTTATTTTGCACTGAATTTAAACACTAGACTTTATAAAAAAGACCAGTCTTAAAACGCTTATGGCACATGATGGTGCATTCTTTATGCTACGAAACTTTCCCTAAAATTAGAATTTACCAAAAAAAAAAAACAAAAAAAAAACCTGCTCCTGCCTACTGAATCATACCCCGAATCATACCCCTGTATCATGATACAGGCTGTATCTCTTCCTCAACTTCCATCATTTCCTACCACTCTACCCTGATCACTGCCACTCCTTTCCTTCCTGAGAACCAGACATTTTAAACACAAATCTAACAGCAGATGTAAAGGTAGAAAACACATACAAATTAATGGCAAAACAACAGCCAACAGTGACTTTCTTAGGTCTACTTTCCTTTCCTGTCTCCTCCTTTTCTTGAATTCTCTTCTATTCAAGCCAGGCATGCAAACTGCAGCAACTCGCACACAAAGCCACCATTAAGTGTAGCAGCCAACAACTATTTAGATGAGGAGGGACAGGGGAAGTGGAGGACTGGGTGGAGAGAAAGGAGACAGGAGGAGGGAGGAGGGCATATGCATTCCTGCGCTGGCTTTGAAGCCGATACCACACTCTGCAGGAAAGTAAACACTGGCAATGGCAGGAGAGAGGTAGAGTGCAGGAAAGGGATTAATTCAGAAAAAAGAAAAATTTGGTATGGGTATTTTCAGTTCACACTCATGATAAATATTATGACAGCAGTGCAACAACAGTAAATGTAGGAAACGAAGAGGAAAATCTCAGCCGAAAAAGCCTCAGCTCAATAGTCAGAAATCCTTTTGTCCATTCCTTTCAAAAGTGCATCTGTGCTTTCTTTAACAGCAAAATGTACCAAATCCTTTTCCATCATGACTCACCAGGACCAGAAAAATTAGGCATGGAGGAGGAAATTATGGTATCAGAGCCATTAATTTACACCCTAGAGAAATTCAGAAGTACGCTGTGTTCACATGAAAATAGATAAAGCACCTCATCCTTAATCAAGCAATAAATATTTACCACTACACACAATGCAAGCTTTTAATTTTTTATCTGTCCTTCCACTGACGGTCGATGCCCTACATTTAAATTTTGAGTACCGCTTTTTGCTGGAAGGCTTCACACAATAGGTGTTTAGCTGTGCTAGTGCTGCACTAACTTTGATGTTGTACCTGGGAAAATGTTTTAATTGGCTTGCAGAAAATTGAATATACATGTTATTTTGTAGTGTGTAAGATAATGCATTGAATCACCTGTGCCACTGAAATAGCCAATAAACTTTGAAAATAATACAGAGGAAATAAAGGTTGGGCTCTGTGCATTGGTAAGTCATCCACACACAGCAACAGTTTGGGAAAATAGCTGATTCCAGTACATAAATTGTAAAATGGTATCCTTATAATAATGTCATTATCCGCACAAGTACAATAAAAATTTCACTTGGCCAAGTGACCCAAGATACTACAAAAATAAATAAATAAAAAGGGTCAAGGACGTAGTCGCAGTCTGACGTATAAACTGACTCTTGCAGGCCATCTCGTTTCTTTGGCATTTAAAAGTGTGTCTAAATACATCCTATAGCCAAGATATGAAACTGTGTGAATATTGTGATGTGATCACATCAGCAGAAACATGTCACTCAGTGGAAACAACATCTACTATGTAAACACGGAGACATGACAACTTGGTTTCTTGTTAGTTTGAAAACACTAAATACTTGTTCTGTTTCAAACTAGTCTGGTTTCCATAACTCAAGATAACCTCAGCTGGAAAAAAAAATATTCACCCACACAGCCAACTATCTTTTCACATATCAAAACAGGGTGCTGTTTTTTCCTGTTAAGCGTTTTGGCTATAAGATAAGTAGCACGCTATGTGGCCTGCATTTAGCAGACAATAGTGAATTGGTTGACTAAGCCTGTTGTTAATCGTTTGTATAAATCTGTCAGACATCAGAAAACTTATTATGAACTTAGATATGAAATTATTTTTTTGAACATTTGACTGCAAGCAAAGATACTACACACTTTAATCACACAGTTTGCTGACAAATATGTTACAAAGAGCCTACAGACAGACATTCAAGATCACTGCAATATTCTCTATTCTAGATACTTTAATAGCTTTTTATACTTCTTTAATAGCTTTCTACCATCCTGTGCAGAACATTCTGCACTACAAAATAATAAAGAAAGAAAAAGAAGCCTTTAAGTGGATGCAGACAGAAATACCACAACAGCTAGTGTAGTGCTAAAACTCTGCCTGGAATAAGTGCCACTAAATTTGTTTGTGGAGTTAATGGTTGTCAATATGCAAATATTCCCAGGGACAGCTAAACTACTGCTCTGAATTCATTCCCTCCTCTCATACTCGCCCCACCTGGCTGTGTCATTAAAACACAATATTGAGTCAGGCTCCAAGATTGCTGCTTCTAACCACAAACTCACCAGCTCAAATTCACTGTTCACACGCCATCCTCCCCAGTTCTGCAGTCCTGCCCTCACATAACCTAGCCTTGTCCTAATGGGAGCCATATGTCCTGTATAAGGCCCCATAAAAATCAAACATACAATCAAAGCACACAGTGAAACCATTTATCATTCACACTGGTGGAAAATGTGGGTCTTTACATGTGGCTTTGAGAACTGAGCTGATGTGTTTTTGATGTCCAAGAAGAAATGTCCTGTCTCCAACTGAGACACAAATGGCAGCCTTGCTCTCAGACTCTTACCGTTAACACACAAAAACACTAAACTCATTACAGTAAGAGTGCTTAGGTATCAGCCTAGCAGCACGGGCACAACAATCTGAATGAGAGGTTTCTTTGAAGCCATATGTGAAATCCAATATAGAGACTTCTGCCTGGTCCAGTTAAAGGCATAAAACCAAAACCAGATGACTAATGAGTGACACAGTCACCACAGTCAGATGGTCTTGTGCAGCATGTGGGCTGAACTGAAGCATATGCACCCAAGAGGAACAAAGGCAAAGGAAGTCATATGTAGGAATGCTCGGATGGATCCATCAAGCAGCTATCTTGTTCTCCCTGCAAACACACACAAATACAAATAGCAGGGCAGTTGTGCAGCAGCACACACTCAAAGCCACAAGCCCTAGAAAATAAAGTGTAACCACAGCACTACTGGCACGGTACTCCAAGTGTTTAGGCCTACTGCTCTAGCCGAGAACAGAGTATTTGGATATGATACACCACCCTAAATAATGAAAGGAAAACCATGCAATTCTTACAGAAAGCCAGAGTTCATTTACATGTCAATGACACACATGAAATAAGGGTGAAAGCTGGATGTACTCTGAGCATAAAGAATCACCTGCATTTATAGAGCGACCTGGATAAAGCACAACTATGATCTTGGCAAAAAAGCATCATGAATACATATAAACAAGTTAACATTTTTTTAAACAAATACGTAACAGACTTTGTTACACACAAACAGAAGACTTGCCTCCTCCGACTTCCCCACATGTAGCTCCTGCTAAACTGCACAGAGGGGATCCAACTAAACCTGATGAATGAACCATCATGAGACTTCATTTGAACTTCCTCACAGCATGTAACCAACTGGTCTTTACAGTTCCACAGTGACACCTACAGTCTAACAGATTATCTGAAAACATTAGCAGCTGAAGGAGTGTGAAAAACACTGTGGGAAACCTGGCGTTTCTAAACACTTTCAAGAAGGAAAAAACTGTAAAACTCCCTGTAGCATTACTGCCCTGCGAATACAGTCTTTTTCTTCTTATTTGTCTAAACTTTAAATAAAACAATCATAGGAGGATTAAAAAAAGTCTAATCCAATTTTGGCTGGAAGGGAAAACCACCACACATACAAAGGTGAGGACACACCTAAAGACTAGCTTAGACTTTGGATTGGATAGTTCACTTAAAGACTGTTTCAAGTCTTTGAAAGTCTCTGAAAGTCTCTGAAAGCAGCGCACACCTGACAATGAGTAGAGGGTTTGAAACACACTTAATGAGTGGTAATTACCAACTATACTTTAAATCCCATGAGAATGGAAATTCTTGTGTGCTCTTTTGTCAAAATCACCAATGGCAGCTTGTACTGAACTGAACTTTGCATTGGGACAAGTAGATCACTGATTTCAGGTGAGAAAAGTAGCACACTATAGAGCCTACACAAGAAGAAAAAAAAAAGTAAAACCAAGCTAACTTCTGTCAAAAAAGTTCAAGTGACCCTTAAGATTTACTTGTGTCACTTGTGTCAAGAAACAGTTACCAGACTGCCATTAAAAATAAATATGTATTAAACACATCCTCTAACTTAAATTAATTTTGGCGTGCAGACATTTTTGGGATAACTTAACAGCCTCTGCCTAAAGCATGCTGTGGCATTTCGAAAGTCATGTTTAGAGGCGATATACCATATACAGGACTTCAAAATGGCTAAAGCCATGTGAACTCATTCCTCTCAAGTGAAGTGCCATATGAGTAAATGACCCAAACAAGCTGTTTTATCAGCACAAGCAGAGAGACAGGATCTGCCACAGGCTTCAGTGTTGGCCATGTAATGTGCAGGGTCAGCAGCACTCACTGCTGGCTGCCAACAACACAATGAGCTCAATGCCTGCAGCCGCTGCAGTGTTTAGTCTGAATCTCGACTGTAAAATGATGGACGCCCATGGAGAAACGGGAGTTTCTCACAGTATTCAAGCAACTGCGACATAATTACTTTTACCTCGATCTGTTCATCAGTAATTATCCGTTCATTAAAAAATAAAAAAACACGACTTAAAAAAAAAATACATACAAAAAACCTTAAAGAAAACGGACCTCACCAAAAGAAGTCAATTACTTGGAAACTTAAGCGCAGTAGGTGTTGAACTGAAGCGTTATCAACACACGGTGATTAATCCTTTCCTTTCCCTCTCGTGAGAACATGGGTGATTTTATCTGAAATCAGTGTCTACAAAATCTAAATGAACAACACTATGTTACTGAAGGTGGCACACTTCATCTAAACTGTCTTCTAAATGCGGACACAAAGGTGGGTCACGGGAAGGAGAAGAAATACGGTATTAGGTCCTGCAAGCCCTGCAAGTGGATCACCTCAAAACATACCACTACAGGTCTCGGATGTAGCCTACACCCACGCTTCCGTTTTAAAAAAACATAATGCATCGTTAGAAGAAAATTTTGCTGACAGGATGACAGGTTTTGTTAGTTTTTTGTTCCATTGTGTAATCTGACGGGGGATTTCACCGAGAGGGGCCACGTAAAACCGAACAAATAAAATATTCTAACCCATTTTATTACAACCGGACTCGATGCAGTAAATCTGTGCGGCACCGCAAACGTAGAAAAAATAAATACTGATGCTGCCTTCGTGTCCTTATTTAAATTAAAATTGGTTCATTCACCAGGTAAAGTAAATTAGTGTTCTTGCAAAGCTTCACTGACTAAAAATCCTGTAGCCGCTGCTTAATCTCATTTTCTTGCCAAATCAGTGCTTTTAATGAAAATAAAATGTTATTAAAAAACAATAAATAAATTAAAAACAACTGCTAAGTGGTCCTGGGGTCACTAAACCACACGATGCCTCTCGTTTCTTCAAATGAACCACCTCCTTCTATATCGACCGGGTGGCGAAAACCAGTGAGGTATCCAACTTTGCTCCGTAGCGACCCGCATGTCTCTCTGCCGCAGCCAAAACAAACACATCTGGCTGTGCAGAGATCATAAGACAAACACAACTCAATACAATAATACAAGAGACACACATTGTCCAAATTATCACGCAGACATGAGCATCCTACACCCCCCTCTCCACAGCTGTGGGCTGGCTGCCCCTGACTTTCTTCATCCACACCACTGACTCAAATTTCACACTGTGGCTCCTCCTCGTCTTCCTCCCAAATCACAACGGCGGCGAGGAATTTGTCGGCCTTTGTTTAAAAGGACGGCTGAAAAACACACTCACGGGCCTTTGTCCTAAAATTAACTTAAATATCAACGTTAACCACTTAACACAACTTTAGAGAGACACTACAGGCAACGAGCTCCAGCTAACGTTAAAGTGTCCGGTAGTTCCCAGTTTTACGAAGTTTGAGCTCAACTTTCGACGAAATCTTAACACGCAGCCATTTCACCAGTTTAGAGTCGGGTAACGTTAATTGATGTATCCTAACTTGTAAACATTGTTGTAAGTTACTTTCTTCGCATAACGTTAATAATGTGATTAAGCAGCAAAAGAAACCGAGGAAAATGCGAAACTGAAGTCGAGGCACATGAGTCAGAATAGTGGAATGCGGCCAACAGAAACACTGGCTAACGTTAAACACAGTGGAGCTAAACTTCACTAGCCTAAACATGGCTATTATTGGCTACTGTGAACTGTTCAAACAAACAACGCTGACTCCCGGATTTCGATTAAGGTTTCTGAATAAACTGGAAGTCTAAAGACGCATCGGATACACACAGCTATTGTCGGGTTAACTAAGTAACTATCTAGATTCGATAACAACAATACGTGCTATCATAAAGCCAGCGAGTATCGTCGGTAAAATAGGTACGTTCCGAATATACCGTAGCAGGCATATCCCAAATATCTGCCGTGAATGCAGCTGGCTCGCTAGCTGCTGCAGCAGCTGCATCCATGGTCGGCCCGCACACAACAACGTTCTCCATTCCCGCAGGCATTCGGGGAAACAAGAAAAGAGGGAGAAACTTAGCGACGTCGATAGTTTGAATGCGAGAACCTACCCTTGTCAACACAGCAAGTCCGTCCACTCGGATCCGAGAGAGTAAAAACCACTTTATAATGGAAAAAGTCGAGGAAAAATGTGAGGACGAGTGTCACGGGGAGCCCTCGTCCACTCCTTCCACAGTCACTAACGGTAAGTTCGCCGAACAGCAGAGTCTGCTAAATGTAAGATGGCGGCGCCTTTATATAGACCGGAGAACACCTCTAGCGATCACATATCCTGCCGCGAGTTTGAATAAAATAGAAACTAAAATCAGATAAGTTTTTCATTAACATCACTCTAATGCGTATATATATGTATATATCACTCAAAATAATGTCTGCATTTGTTGGTTGTGACTTTGTGTTCTTTCTATAAAGTAAAGCAAGCCAAATATCACTGTTTACATCACGAGTATGAATACACAATTGAATGAAGTTCCGGCAGGTTAGTAAAGGGAAATCCGATTCCCCAGCTAAACCTCTTGGACTGTGAAACAAGGATCACTTCATTCACTTACTCAAGTAACACCTAACATTTACAGTAGATGGTGAGAAGTTTAAAGCTACCCCGCCTACGTCAGTGGAGCAAACAAACAACCCTGCAGATTTAACAAGTCATTAGTCCATAATGTCAGTAACTAACAAAGTAACAAAGTTACTGTTAAAAGTGACAAATCCGAATTTCACCAGGGCTACCATATTTATTTGCAACTCAAAAAACTAGGTGATACAAAGGTTAAGAAAAAACACCGTAAAAACACTGCAATCAAAAAACAAACAAAAAACCACATCAACAGCTTACCTGTTTTGTTCACAAAAACTTGCTCTACTGAACTAATTATTAATGAAACCTGTATTTTCAGCTGGCTTCCCTAAAATTTTGATTATGACTACAGGCAATAAATCAGTTCACTCAGTGGGTGTGAAGACCTAGTGATGCATTTGTGAGTCAGCGCTTCCTGGATAGTTGTTGATTACTGAAATACATTCGGTTGTGGTTGTGAATTAAATCAAATCTCACATGTTAAGGAAACGTGAGATATAACTACTACCTTTCCATAGTTTGAATGGAGACTAGAAATTAATTGTCAATACATACTTAATTGACCAAACTATACATTCATGGCTAAAATGATTATTTCTTCAAAATATTGCAGATGTAGCTTAATCATATTTCTGGACTCCATTAGAGAGCAGATTCATTCATTAAAATTATTAGTGATCTATGGGCATGGCTGAGGCCCTTTGAGTGAATAGTGTGATCTTCCTTTTATTCTGAGATCACACAGTTGTGGCTGTTAATTTTCAGATGGCTTTCTATTTGGCTCAATAATAAGTAAGTTAGTGGCTAGGCCACCTAGGAAATTAACATATTAACAGTCCTCTTGCCAGTGTCAGATCCCTTAATCTTCCTTTTAACCTTCACCTTCACAATCTCTTCAGTCTACAGGTAAATACACCACAGACAAATAAATACAAAATACTTTCTTGTCATCTGTAAACATCAGTTTCAATGACCTTTATTTACAGGATATAGGTGGAATAGGGTACAGAAAACCATAGAAATTTCAAGTAGTGTAGCAGCCAATGGATATGACATATGGGGAATCACATCAGCTGTATACACAGCTTGGGAGCACTTAACCTAGCCTGAATCCACCCCGTGACATTATATTGCAACATGGAAATTTACAGTAACTGAGAATGATTGATTTCATTTTGAATCTCTTTCAAGCCACAGTGGGAATTACTGCTGTCAGTCAGTTGAATATACAGCCATGATTGTGAAATAAAATCTCAGTTTCAGTTTATGTAGTCACGTGATTTCACAGGAACATGCTGATATAACCAAACAGGCTTGAAATCATGCCATAATCAGTGACTTCAAAAAAACAGGATGACATAACTTTCTGGATTGCAGATATTTTGATTATATGCCATAACAAATGTAAATGGAAAGGTGGTGAAGGGGACAAGAGAAATGTATTAAAACATATTATTATGAAAAATGTGTCTTCGAATATGCAAACAGACACATTACCTGCAGTGTTCATCTTAAACACAGCATTTCAGGAGATATAAAACTTCCAAAGCCATTCTGAAAAAGTTGCAGGTTATACTACTGGCCATCATGATGAATGTCTCAAGTTGTTTTCCAACTTGTGTTCGCAAGCGTAACACAAAAATCAGACAAGCGTAAAGGACACATTTAATTTTTCTGTGCATTATTATTGCACACGTCAAGTCTTACCTGGCATAAATCACATTGCAGACATCTTTCACTGCACTGTTGATAGACCTTTTACAATTTAACTGTGTCTGTCATAGATTTATTATTAATCAAAACTGTATGATATTTCTGTTACACAATGCATGTACATAAAGCAAAGACACAGACAATAAATAATGTAAAAACATCCTATTTTAATGCAGGCTGTAGAGGACTGACAGGGTTTTAACAAATACTTTAGTCCTGAGTTTTAGTTTTTGATAATTTTAGTGTCAATAAAGTTTGAGCCAGTGTCATCATATATCTGCCTGTGACCGCTGGTCCTGGATTACGAACACAGGGTTAAAAATCAGATGAAGCTACTACTGAGCTCTAATCTGTGTACTGATTCTTTATCAAGCAAACTGCCTCTGCATTCAGTGTGAGTTTGTCAGTTTGTTGTTTACTGAACAACAGAATCTGTTTTTATGTTTAAGTTGTGTAGAGTACAAGAAAACATCATTCATATAATTTAATATATACTATTCTGGTCTGCTATGTCCACTTCTGTCTGTAAGGTGGAGTAATATGTACAAAAGTGCATTTGAAAATATTACCTTTTGTACCTAAACAGGACATGAGGTGATCAGATGGAGTGTTTAGTTATTTTTTGTTTAAGGGGGAGTAGTTTGGCATACACTCCTAGGACAGGAGGGCGTTTTATTTGTATCAAAAATGTATCATTGTATCAGTTGAGCAGGGGTTGTATGATAATTACCTGGAGGAATGATGTACACCATACAGAGTAATAACACTTTCATCTTTTCACAAGGACTCAGGTAATACATTTAGAAAAGGAGTGGTGTTTCAACTCAGTGTGGGTCACATTCAAGCCTCTCTATCCCAGTTTAACTCTCAGCTCTAGGACACGTGAGGTTAAACATCCAATTTTGTTTGATCCTGGAGATATCCTGCCAAAGATTAATCCATAATGCCAGCAAAATGTCCCCTCATCCAACAGCTTGTACTGAAATAACACAGACTGCTCTGTTCCCAAACACGCTGTGGCTCTCCAGCGACCCAGTGCTGCGCCACTTCAGGAAGCCCACACGCCGCTTGTTCTTCCAGCTGGAGAGGCCATTTCATGTCCCTTCATGGCAGCAAGAAGAGTTCACCTGCAATTTATTGATAAATACTGTTTGGTAAAGGCACAGAAGAAAATGTAATTTTATTGACAACATTGTCCGTATAATGATAAGCCTGGTTCATAAAAATCCAAATGTAAAATGTGGAGTACAAAGCTTTTAAAATAATGTATTTTCTATAATTACTGAAGTACTGTGTAGGGTATGCTATCTATTCACGAGTACACGGCTAATAGTATACAATAAACATATTCAGTGTGTAAAGGTAAAGCTTTCAAATTTCATCATTTCTCTGTGGATTCCTGTATTAAAAAACACAAAAAATACACATTCATATTTCAGGAGAAGATTAAGAATTAAAATGTGAGCACACATAAGCAAACCTTAGGGCGCTGCATACATTGCTGCTTGCACCACACAAATAAACATACACCTTGACAGAACCAACAATTATTTTGACTTACTGCACTCATCCGGCTTAATGAAACGATTGTTAGGAAGCTGCATGTGTGTGTGCCTTCTGCTCTTACTAAACACAGGACGAGCCCACGATAACAAAAACACATAAAAACAGGAAGGTTGCGCTCTCCCCGAGGGTTTGTATTCACAAGGGAAGCACAGGTCACATTCAAGCTCTATTCTCATTGGTTTGTCAGTTTGGCGTATTAGTGTACGCATGTGTGTGTACAGTTTTGCATCTGTATTTTTGATTGCCTTGAAATGCGTGCTCCGCTATCTTTATTTTTTGTCCGAGCATATTTTACGTGTGTATTCACATGAGTCTGTAAACACGTTTCTTTTAAAACCTCCTATGAGGATGTGTATATGTTGTGTTTGGAAGAAGCAATACATTATATCACTTGGTGTGAGCCCAAACATGGGATATTGGACACATTTTTGTTCTGTATATTTTAGCTTTTAGAGAACTTCCTATGTCTAATTTAACAGAGGGATATGTACCTTGTTGTGTAGTTATGGCTGAGAAACAGAGACTGCCAAAATTCCAAAATCCCAAGAGAGTAAAATTCCACACACACATACACTAGGCCAAGTCAGGAGGGGTGTGGTTCCTTTCTGTAGCTGTGAAAGAAAGGGGCAGGGCAGAGCTATAGATAGGGGCAGACAAAACAAATAACCCCCCCTCACACACACACACACACAGGGACACACACCACAGCAACAGTAGCTGCAGATCAGGGAAGCGTTACAGACAGGGCTACATTGAAGGAATGTTTGTTTTGGACTGACACTCTTGTGTAGAGGGCTGTGACTTATGGCCTTTTTGAGAAACGGCTCTCACGCAGAAGAGCAAATCAAACATATTATTTTATTAGGCAGCGAGTACACAGCTGCAGTATGTATTTCTCAAGGTATTATATTCTCTCTGGTTATGAGTATAAGGCTGAAAAACATTTCATAAAAATGGCTACAAATTAACTTTACAACTAAGCATCAGCTGCACTTTCACCTTGTATATCTGCTATTTTATTTACTTTCCTGCACGGGATGTTTCAGTTTACAGTTTTTTTAAACACGAGACAGGCAAACATTGCATCATCTCAACATCACTTTCTTCACCACAGAATGTACAGAGGTGAAACAGCTTCTCTTCCCCAGAAAAAAAATACACATTAAAATTATAAACCATGAAGCTACTAAAATAATAAAGAATCCATGCTAACCTGTGAGGTGTTACTTTACAAACTTGGCCAGTTGTAATCCAGCGTCTGAAGAGGAAACCAGTGAAGAAGGTGAGAGGACACTGCAGGGATCAGATATTTCACTCACACTACAGTGGGATTATGAGGATTGGGCAGCATAAGCCGATATAGGAAACAATGTGAAGGAGACACTTTGCAATATTGGCAGAGCTGACATAAAAAATGAAATAGTGCTATAATAGAAAACAGGAGGCCATGTTGAGGAGACATTCTTTTGTCAGCTGTAAACTGCTGAATGGAAGCTGAACAGAAAGGATGCTGCAGTGCTGAACTAATACAGGAAACAATAACCTTGTTTCCACAGTGGTGCCAATTGGGATTTAGTGTTGACCGCAGCGGACATCAAACGTGCTTCTTGCTCATTTAAAGCAACAGCCTGGATGACATTTCACCTGCCAACCATAAATCCAGTATTATTATGGTGCTAGCTGAAGGTGCGTCCCTGCATCTATACTGCATTAGTGGTTGCCATGGTAAAAGTCCTCCATCCCGCATCTATCCTGCGCAGACTGAGAGGTAACACTCAGCCTGGCTTCTGCTAGAGGAAATTGAGGATCTGAGAAGCAGAAAACAGCTGAAAGCCAGTGGCAGCTATCAACATATAGTGCAGCTGTGTAACTGAGATATAACTGTAAATTCGAGCACTGTATCCATCAGACCTCTAGAGCAAAGCAAACCTGTGGACACAGACTGTCTGCTGCAGTTTTATCAGTCTGGGGTTTTAGTGAAATGTCTGTATAGTTTTCTGTTTTTGTTAAATACAAAACATCCACACAGAGGGAGAGAAACGAAGCCCATGTGCTGTAATTCAATCAACATGACAGTGGGAATATGTGACTGGTGCACTAAGCTATCACACTGCTCACTGATATTTCATTACATCGCATGATGCCGTGTTCAAATTAAACTCCACATGGAGAGATACTGGAGCCGATGGTTTTAAAGCTTCTAAAAGTCAGTTATCAGCTGGATTATTGTGAACAACTGCTCATTAAAGTCAGTCACATCTGGATTTAGTTGCCATTTGTGTCACATACACAGCAGTGCCCAGTGACTACGATTATTACTGTCATATCATTATGTACAGAGATCATTTTATGAGCCATGGCATAGGGTAAATGTTAGTTTGATAGGAACAAATAACATGGGAAGAGTAACTTCAAATACTGCTCTACAGCGATTTTTATTCATGATAAAACAGGTGAGGTTAAGCTTCAATACATAAACTAAAATATATAAACCATGCCATGAAATAATATTATAATCTACAAACTTAATGATAAAAAAATCTATTTAATCCAGTAACAAATTATTTATTTTCAAAAATAAAGCATAAAAATTCCTTAAAAAATAATGACCCAACTTTAGAATAAAAAATTGTAATAAAGCCAAATTTAAAAAAATGCAAATATTACAACACTGATATTGACATGCTGTGCCAGGAATTCTTGGCTGAGACAAAAAGAGTTTCCAAATCAAACTGATTGATTAGTTCAATTTGCACAATACCTTCACACAATAATTCAATAATTGTAATACGGTCAGCCCAACAAAATTCAAGCAATAAAAATGGCACAAACAGCTGTATCATATTTATCGCAAATCATTTTTCTGTAGCATAAAACAACATCTGCACGGCTGGCTCCATTTCACCTTTAGTTTAATCAATTTAGGAAGACAATTTCCTTCTTAACATCCCAATGCTGAGAAGGACAAGGTTGTTATACTCATCTTATTAACAGTGAATACTCTATCATTAGCAAATCAATTGCAGCTTCTATTCACATTTGGGATGGGCTGAACCGAGGATGAATTGAAATGAATCAACACCCTCCCCCTTCTGTAGAAAGCCTGGTTCACGCACACAGAGCTATATGTGAAGCGAGAAAGCCTTTTCTTGTACACACTATTTGGAATTGTCCTTTAAAGTTCTCCTCTAATGCCAAAGCAGCTTATAGACAACAATGTCAAGTTGGCCCATAGACGACCTCTAGCATGACTGATCCTCCATAGGTCTAACTGACAGTGTGTGTGTGTGTGTGTGTTTGCGATAGAGACAATGTGTGACATGGACAGTTAAAAAAGGAGTGAGAAATTAACAATATAACGGGAGTACTGTGAATGCTAAATCACCATTGAATCGGCAGTGGCACACACACACACCATCACAACGGCACCTTTCTGTTGACTTTACACACAATTGTCTTAATGCTACCATATAGTTTGTGAATCCTAATGAATCACATTGTACAACTTATTCAGTGCTAGTGAAGGAACATCACAACTCAAACAATAAGTCAGTCCAACACTGATTGCAGTCCAAAATAAGGTGTAATACAAAATGGACAAAACATTATTGATGTTAGTTGTCACGTAAGTGTGAATTGCTAATTTTTTAGCTGCATTCTTGATGCAAAAATAAGGAAAATCAACATATTTTCCAGATGTTACAGACAGAGAACAATTCATTACAGTTTCTACACATGAGCATACCAGAAAAAACACACCTACCTATTGAAAAACAGTACAAGCAGTACCTTGTGTCTTCTACAAACAAAAAAACAACAGAATAATCCAAGGGTTTGAATGTGAATCAGACCTTCATCAACACTAATTTACAGCACTTAAGAAACTGTAAAAATATCACTCAAGTCAATTGTAGTTTTTAGATGTGTATATCCATTTATAGACTCATTAGTATATACTGTATATTACCTGTGCAGACAAGAAATCCGGACAATGATAACACAGTATGCATTATCTCTAGATATAAGAATTTATGTGACTCTTCACTTAAATTTATTTTTTAACTCTATGAGAAGTCTGTCTAAAAGCTCAAGCATATAAATTTTTTTATCTCTGCCTACCCTCTCTAATACCTACACTTCTGAACTGATAAGGCCCAGGAGAAAATATATCACGACACATTTTATCAAACTAAAACACAGACCGGTGGTTTCAGCAAGATACTTGTATTGGATTACAGTTCATCATATCACGTTGCTTGACTTTCTAGGAAATCATGTGAGGAACAAAATGGTCTTCACGAAAGAGCAAAAAGATCTTCAAAGGTAGTAAGCATTCGAGGACACAGCAATGAAATATATAGCAATTTCTTCTCAATATTTAGTCAACCACCTATATGATGAGACTGAGGATGTGTGAACCTGTGAGCCAGAGGGGGAGCTATGCTTTTCAAACCCGGGTAATCAATTAGATACAATTTGTTATTTTCTAAAATGCCCAATTGCAGAAACAATCACTGACACATTATGTATAATATATCTGTCTAAAATAGCCAATACTACTACCACTACTACTACTCATAATAATAATCTATCGTTATGTTGCTATATTATTATAAAAACAAAAACAGATTTAAATACAATGGCCAGATGAAGTGAAACATTTAATATTTAATGGTCTGAAAATTATCAGGATATTGTTGTTATAACAAATAAGAAATAATTGTTTGCTATTTAATTTTTGTTTGATTAACATTGTACTGTTAATTAAAAAAATTAAAAATGAAAGAGTTAATTTATGGGATTGTTATTGTGATTATTGGTGTGTGTATATTATAGGTGCATATTTTTTTACATGCAGTATGTCATCCTTATATAATAAATACAAACAAAAATTACACATTTAACAAAATATACATAACTGAATTAAAAATTCAAATTCCTTTATAAAGCACGAAGGTCAATAGAACAGTATGTGTGAAACTGCTGACTGCACTGTGAACTGCACAGTGAAATTTCTTTGAATATTTGACATAACTTTCAAGAGCAATTATATTAAAAAATGACAGAATAATATAATTTCAATAAAATATGCATTGTTATGCGTAAAGTAACAATAGATTATAACACTTTTTATTTTGCGTGGATTTTGCATTTGAAGCCTGCCTCCTTTTCAAAATCACTATGTGAAAATCATGATAAATAAAAATACAAATATTCAGTCTGTCCACATCCAACAACACTGAACATGCTTTAAATGCATAAAATGTCATTTTTATAAAAGTGTAAATATGTAACTTTCATGCTGTTATCAGAAAAGACTATATAACAATTTTGCACAAAACTCCACTCTGATATTGTGAGAACATCTAACAAAACAAATCACTGTCGTATGAAAACCTGAAGTGACAGAAGCGACACAAGGTTGTAAACAATGGATATGGTTGCCACTTTAGCTGTCTGTCTCACTGACCACTCTGTTAATCCACTTAAGACACAATAGACAGCAGATCCACTCATCACTACCTTGCACAATACATCCCAACAATTTCCCGTTAAAACATTTTATTTAAAGTTTCTTCAAGTGTAAAATCCTAATATTTGAATTAAAGTTGTATGATTCTGATATGCAGAAATTACAGGAAAAGCACATCCCTGGGTCAGTGAGACTTGGCTGAGGTCTGAGTAATTTTTCATGGTGTCTTCTCCCTCGTTCTTTCTCTCTCCTCTGCATTACCTTAACAAAAGCCTCAGACTCACACACATACATCCACTCCACCAGTGTGAGAGACATGGAGACAAAATGGCTGAATAGTGATGGAGGGGCTGTGTGTTCCTTTATATGTCGACTAATCAGCCAGCACTAACATGTGTCAACACTACACTCACACTCTCTTCAGAAAGGGGACATTGTCCCACAGACAGAGGGAAAAACTAACACGCCGTCCATATCCTGACAACGTGAACAAATAAACAAAGCTCCCTTCACTGTCAGGATATTGGTAACTAAACACTGTACCTGCTATAATAATTACACTCACAAGAAAATATATTTTTTAAAATATCAGCTGATTTCTTAAAAGGTCAGATTTATACACTAAATTAATTTCTTGTATGCTATATTTATATGGGTGCGATGGTGGAGGTTTTATAACGACAGCTCCTCTGTGACAGCGAGGGGCTGGCCGACGGCTACCTTTTGAAGCCTGCTGCAGCAGAGCTGATATTCCCCACCGCACGCACACAGTGTCATCAGTATTCTGCGAAACCTGCCTGTCTCAAGCCCTGCTGTATTTTTATTAATATAATTGACAGCTGACATTGACGCTTGAATAACATTGTATGGATCTGCCAACCCAGACCACATGTGTCTTAATTCGATAGATAGATAGATAAATTTATTCTCAATCAAACTATCACAATATGTTGTTCAGCTAAATAGAAAATAAGGGGAGGCCACAACATGAATCCCAACAAAATTCTACTGATGAAAAATTGTAATAAATAAGTAAAAATAGATTTTTCACCATTAAAAATGCAAAGAAAATTTGACATGTAACATTCCAGTCACAATACATTTTTGTGGATCTTTGGTGAGCCTGTAAATTTTTGCTTTCATGCAAGTCAGGTATTTTCAATTGACCATTGTGTGTAATCACACTACGAGGACAGACAGAGACAGAGAGAAGAAGAGAAGAGGTAGATAGATAATGAACCTGTGTCTGCTACTGCTATAGGCAATCAGGAACTAACCTTGTGAATAATCAAGGCTTGGCACAGTCGAGAGAGAGGGGGGGTGATAGAGGAAGAGAAAGAGGGAGAGATTGACTACAGCACCAGTCTCTAATCCTATCAGTCCGGTCCACGGTGTGTGTGTGAGTGTGTGAGTGTTGTTTCTTTAGGAGGGCTCCCACTGCGAGCAGTGAAAAGCAACCTAAATCAAAGCCTAAATGCATCTGTGTTTGTGTTTATCACACAATGGCAAACCTTCTCTCACCGAGGCCTTCTATACATCTGAATCATTTTCTACGGTTCTGTGCCTTTTTCTACCTCGCTATGCATTTCTGGGGTTTTATTTTGTGCCCATGTGTGTTACAAGTCGATCCTTTCCCCTTGAAATGGCTTTCTCTTCAGGCAGTGAATCACTGTAAACAGCAGAAAAAACAACTGTAACGTTTGTGCGGGGTAAGGAGCATGTGTGACACTGCTGTGAAGCCGGTTTTAGAGTAGGCTGTGGGGGGAAACACTTGTCTTTGCATCTACTTCAGGAGTGTAGCATTACTGTATGTTTATTAAGGTGGGTCAAATAATTGAGACAACCCTCAACATGAACAAACACAGTAAGCTGTGATTTACTGGTGAGCAGGTCACTGAATAGATAAAAGAAGCTATTATATTGAATATTATAAGCTTCACAAAAGGTAGCATGTCTTGAAGATCCCATTATTTAGTCAACCGCCTGTAAGTGTGTGTGTGAATGTATGTGTATGTGTGTGTGTGTGTATGCTCCCTACATAGCAACTATAAGGCTGCTTGGTTTTCTCCAAGGACAGAACTAGAACAAATTACCCTTGCACTGTGGGTATATGCGCGTGGCAACACAAACAACAGCTGATGCTGTGGACAGGTAGACAGAAGGTTGCCATCCCCACTTATGTTCACACAAACATTTTAACACACCAGGTATTTGTTTGCGTGGACTCTTACAAGGACATAGACACACACAAATCTCAACGACAAGCCTTACATAACTGTGAAGTGTGAAGTAATTGTAGTCAAGCATTGTTCGACATGCAGACACATACACAAACATACAGACCCCGCTAACCCATCAACAAATACACACACTGACGTGAATAACACCAAGCAAAAAAACTTAAATAATCGCATTACAGAAATCGGTATTACAACAATGCTGTAGAGAAACAAAGGCTGTGTATTCTGTCTTACAAAGCAGTCCGCTAAAAGCATATTTCTCGCCCTCCATCTTACAGCTGGCTGGCCAACAGGCAGACAAAGAGACAGTACCGCAGTGTGAAAATATACTGACGTAGCTGCCTTCTCTGTGCCTGAGATTTAGTCTGTGTGTGTGTGAATAAGTGTGTTTCTGCGCTTTACAGATCAAAGTAAATATGCATAGATGTGTGTCCATGAGCACAGATGCGATTTTATGTTTGGATTGGATTGCAGCAAGTTTGTCTACGTGAATATTCATTCATATTGCTATCATTATGTGTGTGTTTCAGGAGTTCAGTGGGGATGGGCAGATTCTAACTGTAGTAATCTGAATTTTCAGCATCTCAGTGTTCAGTCTCTTTCCTTTTCCCTTTTTCAGTCTGTACCTCACCCATCCCCCTTCTCTGCTTCCCTCTCCTCACACTATTCCACAATCTATGTTGCAAATGAAATTACAGTACTAGAATTTTAATGCTGCTCGTTCTCTTTCATACTGTCTAGTTAGTTCCTAAACAGACACACAGAGGAAACTAGAAACACTGGCATCTTTGTAGGTAACACCCACTCACTAATAATAAAACATTCTTACACCATGGACCACCTGGATTCAGTTGTGATACATAGTACTATTATTTCATTATTTCGTTAGCCTGGTGTTAGCCTTTTCTTCATGACTATCAAGTGTAACAAACTAATATATTTCCATAAAATAGCAAAGTAATATCACACAACTATTTTGCCAGATTACATAATACAAGTCACAGTGCTGTTTTAAAATTGTGTGGTGCAGGAGCTCACCTGTTGGAGGCAGTTGATGGCAGGTGAAACGGCAGTCTGTGTCACAAAGGCCTGTTGATGACCAAGCCTGGTTTACACAGACAAAACACAGAACTGGTCATTAGCTAACCTTTAAAATCATGTCCATGTCAACTAAGGGGTAAAAAAGGAACGTTTATGCAAAGAATATGATGAAAAAAGCATCAAATGTAACAGAAAGTAGAGAGAGAGGGCCAAAAAGATCTCTGCTCTCTTTACTAAGAGAGAGCAAAGACATGCTAGTACTCCACTGATCAACTTTTCACTTTGAAAACAGGAGCAACAGATGCAGCGGTAGTGTATTGTAGAGGGTATTAGGGTGAGGGACACCCCAAAAATCTCCCCCACTGTGTGTATGCGTTTATTTGTGTGTGTGAGTGTGACAGCAGGGAGCAGCTCATTGCAGGACGCTGCACACAGCAAGGGGCCATTAGATATGGTGGGTGACCCACATTAAAGACACACACACACAAGCATGAAACTTTCCTTTTTGTGGCCAATGTGCTATGATAACCATAAAGCTGGGATTCTTTAGCTTTGGCATGCTTTGGAGTTGGTAGGCAACTGCTGGTCCAATAACCCCAAATACATTCAGCAGAAATCCAACAAACCCTTTTGTCCATCTCAGATTTTGGCTTAAAAACTTTTCATAGTGTGCTAAGTGAGTTTTACTGCACCTGAGCTTGTTGTACTGCTTTATGTATAAAGTTCTAACAGTAGATATTAACACACAAGTTGTGGAAATCACTACAGCCATTCTTCAAGAGCCATGGCTGCTTCTGCTCCAATAATATTAAACAACAGTGCAGCTAAAAAATGGAATTGTCAAAACATGAATATGACCAAATGTAATCATTCTATTATTACAGTACACTGCTGTTATTTAACATTTATAAAAGCGCTTGGCATCTTTAGTGGTATATAACATCACAGATATTTCTGTCCATACACTAAGCCATAAATGTTATAATGTTATAAATTCTTCCATTGCTTCTGTTTTCTGTTTCACACTAGACAAGGCAAAAATACTTCAGCTAAACTAAACTAAATGCACATTAAAATTTAGAACATTATATTTGTTATATGGAGAACCAAGACAATCTTCCAGTAGCACATTATGTTTGCTAATGCAAGTTTATTCATTTAAAAGGATAACTGATCATTAGAAAACCCTTTTACACAGCTGAAGACATGTAGCTTTCATGAAAAACATGGTAATTCCTGTGTGTTTTCAAACTTATGACTGTTCGTGAACATGATACTGTTAGTGCTGTGAAAAAGTTTTTTTTACAGTTTTTAGTATTACAAAAATATTAAGCCAAGTTGCAGTTTTTATATGATCATTTTATTTATTAAAATAACAACAAGTCATCCAGGTTCATTGTTCATGACTTAGCAAATATGGCATCCATGGGATAATTCCAAGGCAAAGGCTGTGCTGGCATCTTAATTGTCAGACTTTTGGGCAAATGTTCTGTTGACTGATGAGACAAAAGTTGAACTTATTTTAAAGTGCATCCTGTTACATCTGGCATCTAACACAGCATTTCATAAAAAGATAATCATATCAACAATCAAACATGGTGGTGGTAGTGTGATGGTCTGTGGCTGGACCTGGACGACTTGCCATAATTGATGGAACCATGAATTGGTTTTGGAGTGGCCTGGTCAAAGTACAGACTACTCCGATTGAGATGCTGTGGCAGGACCTTAAACAGGCTGTTCATGTTCAGACACCTTCCAATGTGGCTGAACTAAAACAATTCTGCAGAGTGAGTGACAAATCCAGTTATCGCATAAGCTTGATTGCAGTCGTTGCCGCCAAGGGTGGCACAACCAGTTATTAGATTTAGTGGGCAATTGCTCACATAGAGCCAGGCTGGTTTGGACAGCTTTTTTCCGTTACTAAATGAAATCATCATTTAAACATTTTGCAACTCTGCATGATTATGTTTATGTTATATTCAAATTAATTTTAATCATTTAAGTGTAATAAATATGCAAAAAAAAGTGCCAAATAGATTTTCGCAGCACTGTAGTTGGACAAATGAATGAAATTGGACTTTATTTTAAATTGTTATTTTCCTCAGTGTGTGATAGAAATTGGATCGGATCAGGCTGATGAGGATCATTTTACAGTGTGAGTGAGTGATGCAGTGGTTGACACAGTGGATTCAAATAAACTTTACCTACTACGTAAATTGAACTGGAACGAAGGATAATACTAAAGATTTTAATGAATGTGTTTTGTTGTCTGCTTTTACCCCCAAAAACCTTTGGTTGAGATGTGGTGCCGATTTTGGGATTCCGATTTTCCTCTATTCCTCCATTGTTAGTGTTATAATACAGCAACATCATAATTTCCTACACTACACTTAAAGTAACAGTTCATAATTTCTGTCATAATCTGTTCAGTATTAAGTAATCACCTCACTGTCTTTAATAAGCTACTATAAGACAATGTATGTGTTCACTGATGCTTAATGATAATTTAAACATTATGTGGACAAACTTTCAACATGACGAGGCTAATTTTTAAAATTTGTCTAGGGTTGAAACAGCACCAGGTTCTCCAGTAACTGCAACACAATGAAGTGTTATGAAATAAATCTTGAACTATGTTTTTTTTCTAAGATAATTACAATTTGGCTGCACAGCTCCACTTCCTCTCAGTGCTTCACAGCAGACAGATTGTTGAGTTGGTGAGTTGGCCTGCAGTTCTGAAACTCTCCCTCTTTCATTATCCTTATCTCCCCATATCTCTCTCTCCTGCCCCCACAACATACACACACACATATACAGTACTTTGCCAGAGGGATTTGCAGCAGCTAGGCAGAATGTGTGTGTTGTGTTGTGTGTGTATACACACATGCACAGCAGGGAGTTGCCAATTACAGCAATGATTAAAACCCAGTAGTGTGGAAAGAGGAGAAAGAGGGAGAAAGAGCGGGATAGAAGAAGAAAGAAAAAGAAAGGGATATGGACAGACAGACTGATAGCGCTACAGTGAACAAGGACACAAATGTGTTCATCTCCATGGAGTCTTTTCCTTTATTGCTACAGAATTTTAGTTGTGATATTTCTAGACAGTCTGAGCCAAAATATCAGGAAATAGGCTTGGCAATTTTCTATATGCAAAACCCAAGGAGAATTTCTGTAAACATGACTGAATTTGTGTCAAAATAACCATCATCATTATTGTAAGTGGGATAATACAAGATAATCAACCAAAGTGCATTTCCTCAGAAAAAAATGAAAATTGAAGGCCATTTTGACTTAACCAGCCACCAGTCAGTACTGCTATCTGCTCTGCTGCTACATTATACATTCTGTATGTGATCCTTGTAAAAAGAGAGGCAGACATGACATGGGAGTAATATGAATGTATGAATCTGCGCCTCCACTCCTTGGAAAAACTTATTTTTTCTTACAGTGATTGTTCATCGAATTAGACTGGCTGTGACTGGAGCCCCTAAAACAGGTAGAACCATTTACCTCGGCATTAGTAGCATTAGTATACATGTGTACAGTGTCTATAAGCGCTAAACTATAGATGATTACAATAGTAAATAGAATTTCTATAACACTTGAATAGGTTTAATTCATCAGTGTCTTTATGTGTACATACACTATGGCTAAATTGGTCTTGTATCTGTGTATAATATAAATGTGTTGTGTCATTCATGATTAACTGTGAGAGTTAAAACTTGTTAGTAAAAACTATTTAGATTACAAAATCTTTAATTCCTCTAACTAGGTGGTGTAAAAATAAGCCTAAACCCAACTTTTACATGGTGAAGTCACAATAGTTTCACACTCAAATGGGTCAGTGGCTAAAACACCCAAGTGAAACAACTCAATCACCAGTTAGCTCTCATTGGGCAGATATAAGCAACATGTTCACTCGCCTCATGACATGAAGTCATGCTGCATTCTGTCATGTCAGATTTACCATAAATACAAGCTCCCTACTGAGAAGAACCATTCACATCAGCCTCCTAGTGTACTTAAAAGCAAGAAATGTGGGGTTTTTGTCGGCTTAAAAATCTCTGCATCACAAATTGAAAATGTGGGTTGACATGGGACACAAACGCCGCAATAAATCCAATAATGCTGACTGTGCAGTGGCTAAAACGACAAGTTATGCCCATCAGCGGCATCATTAAAACCACCTCTTCAGTCACAGTAGCTTAACATTCTGAAAAACAAATTTTTCTAACTGGTTTATCTTCCCTTATGTTTATGTTATTTTTTACTCACTTACATGTACATTACTACTTATTACTACTACTACTTATTAACCAACGCAGTATGAAAATGGTCATACTGTCACATGTATTGACGTCTACACATGCCTAAGCCCAACTTTAATCACCTCTTGGATAAAAGTGCTAATCATTCCAGCCTTTTCATAGAGCTGCCATTGTAACTGTTGTGTTAAAATGGATTTTGTCATCCCATGTTAAAGCCGGAAGATTGACCTAATGTACGTAACTAAAGGTCACAGAATGATTTAAGAGATCACATGGATGGATATAAGTAACTGCAGAGTCACCAACTGAAAACATTTTTCGATATTTTCAACAAAATATTTCTTGAAATATGTTTTATAGAACTGAAAATGGTTCATAAACACATTTTACCAACAAACGTAACATTTCATACCTCAAAACTAAAGTACAATTCCTTGATTTATTTTATTCATCATATCCAAAGCCAGGCAGCCTCTTTCTAATGAAGCCAGCGGACAGTTTGATGTTTGTGTATGTGGTGTGTGTGTCTGCAGAGTGGCAGGTGAGTGAGCTATCTGCAGTGCTCACACACTCACCCCCTGCTGTGTTTAATCAATACCATTCTCAATTCCAGCCTTTACACATGCACAAACACACACACACACACACACACACACACACACACACACACACGCACCTACATGCACACTCACATACATACTTCTTTCTCTAAGACACCAAGGGAATATTAAGTATGAGCAACTTCACACTTCTGCACAGTACATAAACAGTGCACAGACAGAAACATATAACCATAAAGGATAAATGTGTGTATTCACTGGTGTGTCCATAATGGGCAGGGCAAATTAATTCTGGTCCATATTGTCCACTGGGAGAGTGGAATATCAAGAGTGAACGAGAGATGTGTGTGTGTGCAGAGAAGCTACTCAAGAAGATTCAGAGCAGCAACTGGATCGATTCAAGTTTACCCAGGATGCAGAGAGGAGGGGAGTGAACAAGTGTAAAAGACAATGAGGAGAAGTTTTCCCCATCCATATTTTTGCAGACAGTCTTGGGACTGAAAGCATCTAAATTTGGGCTACTGTCTCCATCTGAGAAAATGTTGCACCTCTATACCCAAGATAATCGAAAAGGTATATATTTTAATGGAAAAAATGGAGTAAGATGCTGTTATTTAATGGATTTAAAGTAAGAGTCAAAAGGACTCAGAGGGTTAATATAACAATCACTCTTTTTGTTTTTTGGGTTATTTGAATGGTTTTGCATTTAGAAAGGTTTCCGGGGATAACATTCATGAGATAATAAGATGCAACAAGGTTCATAAGCTTAGATAGAATACACCACAAACCAAATACAGACCTGAGGTCTTTGTTTGCTTTTTAACACTTTCTCTCTGTTCTGTAGCTGCATTTCTATGAGAGACTGCACCACAGTGAATTATTCGCTGTGTGCTGGAGAGTATTCAGTGACACCAAAATTTGTTTCAAGCACAGAAAATCTCCAAGAATAGATGAATAACCAGTGATATGAAGTAAACACTGCTAATGATACTGCAGACAAACAAAACTGTATTATTTTAAGGATAGGTAATTTTGATAAGATTCACCAAGTTTTTAGGATTTATTAATAAATGTATATGTACATGTTTAGCTGATGATGTGACATCATTTTGTTAATGTTTGGTTAAAAAATATTTTACGCTAATTAAGATTAAGATAAAGAAGACAATGCAACTATCTTACTATTTTGCCCTTAAACATATAAATCCACAACATATAAGTCCAAAGTTAATATTTGCTCAAAATAAGATAGATATATTATATTACAGAAACATTTAGAAAGTAGTAAGTTATAATCAATTAATGTGCCTACTTGAATCCTGAGGGATCACAGGGCAGAGGTGTTGAACTCTGAGTTTACGTGTGACTGACAAGCTATTGATGAGCTGCTTCGAAGCCTCCCCATCCCTGATGTCTACCTCCAATGTGTAAAAATAACCATAGTTAAAAAATCTGAAAATGGGCCGCATTCAGATGGAGGATAATTAAGGCAAATACAGAGCCAGTGATTCTACTTGTCTCCTCCTCCTCCTCTTTTCCAGGTCGTTTTCTGTCCCTCCTGACACCTTGCTACCCTCTCACACATACATCCTGCCTGCAGCCCCCCTTGCACACACACACAGTCGCACACACACATGCTACCACCACCGCCCATCAGCTCCCCTGCTGTGAGAGCAAACACTCATCGCACATGATCACCATGACGGTATGGAAATATGAATTATGCATAAAGGCAGCCTCGCCTTAGCTATGGGTACGAAGTCATGTGGGTGATATTCTGCTTTCAAATTATATGGGAAATATCTCCTTAGTATTAATAATATAACATTGTATTCTAGCACATTGTTCTCTGCTGTACTGCCTCATAGATTTGTGATTTGTTAGCTGTTCTATACATTTAATACCCCATATGCGCTGAATATGGAACTATTCACAAAGTTAATTCAGAAAAACATTAGTGCATTGTGTGCTTAATATTAAAATTAGCATAAATGATGAAAGATTGTATTCATATTCCAAACCTAATCACAGACACACAGAACTAATTCTAGTATTGCCCTTTTATAAACTGCTAGAGCTGCGAGGGTGAAAGTAATTATATTTTGCTGACTTTGCTTTTCTAAATGTTCTTCATTGTGTCATTTCAAGGTCGCAGCATAATTAACCGTCCCCACAAAGAACGGGCATAATAGTCGTGCAGAAATGTAATACAATGTCAATATGTTGTCTTTTGTTTATTTAATCAAGCATAAATTGTATTTTTGCAACCATTTAATCAGGTCAGCATTCAGGGATCCTGACAGTGTGGCAGTATGAAACTGCTCTCTACATCTCAACCATGGCAAGAGCCATCTATGTAACACACTGGCTATTATTAGATGTTTGTCTAATACAAATTTGACATTGAGATTATTGAAGTAGCAACAGATCCGAAAAAAAAAAAGCGTCTGGCTATATTTTCCATTAAAAAAACTCTTCCTGCAAGTGACAAGAAAACAGAAAAGGCCAAAGAGAATCTGAAATATGAGGAATATGCCTTGGTTGGCTGGAATATTCCCAGAACTTCCCAGTTCTGTTGCTCGGCCATCTCGTACTTCATCTTGTAATCTCATAATTATACAATATATACCACGTAGTTACAAACTAAATACTGTTGGTGTTTAACATGTATAATATACATAGCATATAATATTACAGTACACACCCAAATATACCTTCACTGTCCACTTCATAGTTTTCTCCAAAATCCAATACTGTGTCTACCACATAGCACATATGCACCATCTAATATTAGAAGAGATAACCTGTAGTTACATACTATTGTCATACCATACAATACTTATTTTTTAGTTTCCAGCTTGTTACCCCCTTATTTTATCTTGTTACCATATAACAAAAAATGTGTATTTGTATATATGTATACCCTGTTAATTCAGTTTAATCGCATGGTATGTTGCAGGATGTAATCTAAAGCATTTTATCCTTATAAAAATAGCCCTTCTAGTATGAAAAATATGTTGCATCTTGTAGTATTTTTTGTAATATAGGTTGTTGATGCCCCATTGATATCCCCTTAATGCGCTGGTGACATTTGGTTTAGTCCTCATTTTGCCATGGGTTGAATAGCACTAGCTTTTTAGATCTTAAATCTGAAATAAATTGGCTCTCTCGAATGCTGCAGATTGACATTAAATCAAATGAAAACCAATAGCATAGCTGTGGTACAGAACATCATTAATGATGCATTTAAATGCACACATATGATGGATATTTCCATAAAGTTACACAGATAACCTATATGATTTCTATAGGTATAGGGATTTGTCACTTTGTTGTATCGCTGAGGCCAAATACATGACCCCAGAACACAAGAACACAGACACAGTTTAAAGTACCACTAAGCCATGAACATAAAAAAAATGTATAAAGACAAGTGCATTTAAAATCCTGGTGAAATATAAAAGACAATCAAATAATAACAAGACTGTTCTGTATCTACTGTGCTATTTTTAAAATAATTAGAGATTTGAATTTAAATATGCTACATACTGTAATTGCTTTACTTGACTTGCTGTGTGCCACTTGTATAACATGTAATGTTCTTGTTATATTACATTATTGTCACTATTATTCATAGTGAATTTTTCCAATAAGTTATTTAGCAAATAATGCGAACATGTTGGCCTATGTTTCTTTATACTTTTAAATTAATTTGGCATGTCCAGTTTTTTTTTTCAATGTGTCTGTGTATAAATGCATGGCATTACCATTTAATTGATGTTGCTGGGTCTTACTGTTATACATTAATGATATATTCCTATCTAATTATCTATTTGGCGCGGCATAGTTTGGCTCCACGTTAAACAGATATGACAGTAAGTGTGTGCGTACGTGTCATCTGGTTAGGTGTTATGATGCTGACGTTTCCATAGCTGCCTGCTGACACCTCCTCAGTATGTAAGAACTACCTCTCACACTGCATTATTTAACGGTGGAGAGGGAGACGCAGGCAAAAGAAGAGAGTGAGATGATAAGGAGAGATGAATGTAGCGAGAGACATTCAGGTATCCTTTAATAATGTGTCTGTAAAGTGTGTGTGAGTTATAAACCAATTCAAAACTTAACTAATTACTGCACTGATTCCCTCACTACCTCAGTCTATTCTATTCCTCATCATTTCCCATGTGCTTTCTCTGTTCTGCCCTGTGTTTGTATTTGTTTAACCACCACATCACTCCCCCCTGTCTCTCCTGCTGGAGCTAACAACTTGCCAGGAGAAATCTGATTAGCAAAGTGGAAAAGCAGAGAGCCACAATTTGCCGGAGAATAACTCACACCCAGTCAATATTCCCCAACTGTGCAGAGGAAAGAAAGAAATAAATGGGGGTGAGAGGAAAGGTGGCTTAGCGAGACACTATGTGACAGGTAATAATACCAGAGAAGCAGAGCAGCCCACTGGCTAGCTAATTTAACTGGTTTCTGTGTGGAGTTTACACGATGCCTCATGTTGGCTTGAGTTACCTCACACAGCCCAAACACTCACAAATCAGGGAGATGGAAGGGTCTAAATTGCTCCTGAGTGTGGCTGTTAGTGTAGCCATGTTCTCATACAGCAGCAGTTATCCTGTCCTCTCCTCAGAACATGTTCGAAACCCTAGAAGTGAAGATTTTGTTTTGTTTTCTGAATTGCATATGCATTTTGGAAAAATTCCAGGTCAAATTATTACTATGAAAGTAATTTCTAATTTTACCTTCCTTCTGCAGGAATGTTTCATAAGAAACTGCTTTTTATGGCTCCTCCTAAATACTGTGACTGTAGTTTTGGGTTTCATTGAGTGGTTACAATTCATGGAGTGTGCACTCCTACAACGCTCCTCACGTATCCCGTCCGTATTTAAATTTAAACAAGGGAACACACTATGAGCTGAAGTATGAGGTATTTGACAAGGCAACACTGCAAAGTATCCACACAAACACAATCAAATAGATTACATGAAAACCTGGTGATCCTTCGCCAAAAAGGAAAAAATATAAACCAATTATTGCAACAGTAACAACAGAAAAAGGCTTAAGAATCTAATCAATAGTTCAGTGACCACCAGGAATGATGTTAAATTAAAGACTAATTGAAGGGCGATTACGATACTGTAGAATCTGTACGCAAAACACAGAAAATATATTTGATATGAAAGAAAACAAATATTGATAAGGACTGAATATTATCCACAGATGATGCAATCACAAGTCAAAACTTCAAATAACTTCAATGTAGAGTAACTGTCAAAAGTCTGATTTTTGTTATGTCTTAGAAGAAGATTGAGTATTTCTAAATGAAAGAGACAAGAAAGACAAACAAAGAAAGGCAGGGAGTGAGGGAGAGAAACAGAGACCTTGAGAGAATGAGGGCTTGCAGGAAAAAAACCAAAGGGGAGAGAGGGGGAGCAGAGTGGTTTTAGGCCAATGTGAAAGCCAGCAGGTCATAGAGGTCCCCTTTAAATTTAGAACAAACCACAAACATTGAATGTCTACTCCAAAAGGCTGAATGACTGATTATAATGGCTGCCTCTTTCAATCTCGTACCATCAGCTTCTCGGTAGTGCTGTTTCTTAAAAGTGCTCTGACTAGTGGCCTAACATGTAGACAGGCCTATAATTTACAATTACAATTTAGGCATTTAGCTGACGCCCTTATCCAGAGAGCAGCAATAGAAAAGGCTGTAATGGCAGTGAAAACTGTTATCCTCTAAAGCCTGATGATTAACAAGAGTGAGGAACAAAAAATTAATGAGGAAAAATTAAAAACAGGTGCCATGCCAAACAAGTGAGGAATAGCAAAAGGAAACATATGCAAAAATATGTATCCATGAATCAAAATAACCAGGATATACAGCATTTACCCACTGCTACTTCAGTATAATGTACTGATTATTTTAATGTACCTATCTTATACTTAAGCAATCTAACAGGGGTTGTGCTGTTTATGTTTTATACAATGATTTTGTATTTTGTGATGTGCTTAGGTTCTGACAACAATAACAAGTAATACAGGAAAATTATTAAAGAGTTTACAGGCAAAACTTCTACTCTTTGTTTACGTTGTGCACACTGTGGTTTTTAAACTAAATTAACCTGTACATTCAGTATTACTGATATTAGTATTATATGACTCTTTTATATGTACAGAATAAACAGAAATAAAGTCCAAGGCATAAGATGATATGAGAAGCAGTTCACAGCAGGCCATTCACCAATCTAGTCCCTCAAGCTAGCAATTATAAAACAATGACACTAATGTTTAAGGTTATGTCAAGGTCAAGCACACATTAACACTTTAACCAATCACAGGAATAATCATTCATCAAGTCTGAACTTCAAACTTCAGGAACACAATCAGCAGGCAAGCATAGCACATCCTTCATCCTGTTGCTTTTTCTAATACTCTTCAGTGTAATGTGACAGTACTAACTTACTGGTCTTTACAGAAACTTATTGGGATTTAGATTTAAGATCTAAAGGTTATTGGGAGCCCTGCGTAAAAAATAATCATATCATACAACAATCTTGTCAGTGTGCTAAATTGAAATTGTTTTAATTTCCATTAGTGACTATTACAGTATTATTTTTAGTCATACTTGTGCCTGGCAATGATGAAGAAGAGATTTCACCCCTTTTCATAATATATGGACAAGAAACTTGTTTGCTTCTGATGTAGCATACAAACAGCCTTCCTACATTAGACATCCACTTAACTGAGACAAGAAGTGAAAGCCAAGCATGCACTGCTTTCAAAATTAAAATACCAGCCAATGCAAAAATATAAAAAATTAACTGATATTTTTAAATTATTGTTGTTCAACATGCACTAATAGCTTATTTTACCCCCCTTTTATTTACTGCTAATATGTAATAACAATGAAAAAAACAAAATTATATCTAGAAACTAGAACTTTTTACATTAATTCCTTAAGTCTAAAACAAACATCAGTTACAGTAATAGTTAGTGCAGATATTCACAGGGTAATTTTCCTTTAAGCAGATAACATTTCTAAAAAGAGAGCAGTGCAAAAAACATCTGAATAAGGCAGAACAAAACCAAACAGAGAAGGTACTCACTCACACAGACGTAGGAATAGCCCTCAAAACACATCACTAAAATACAGAAGTCTGTCTACTATTCTGTCAGAGTGCAAGCTAGCTGCCTTGGCCCTGGCTGGGCGTTATTTGTGTGCCAAATCCTTAAAGAACAAGAAGCTTTCTCTGTGCTTAAACCTGCCGACAGACAGGGGCTTTGAAGGCCCCCAACTGAGCTCGGCACAGAGCTTTGAAGCCAACTGAAAACTCTGCTTTATGGGACTAAATGAAAGCAAGGAAAACGGGAAAGTTATAAAAAGCAGAGAAACATGGAGCACTGTTGCTATTTTCATTGCTGGTTCATGGTTGTGTTTGTGTGCAGTTTGATGATTAATTGGAGGCTGTGTCTGTCACTTTTGCCAAATATATGTGAGCTCTGTGGTAAAATGTGTCAGCGACTACTGTGACACAGCAGTTTGTTGGTCTATAACATATTTGCTTAAAAATCCCAGAGATAACTGATTATCTGTAACTAGTTAACAGTATTAATATCATTATTTTATTTTTTTCTATTTAAAAGAATTATCTGGAAATCATGTACTGTTAAAATAACCAAATTATTAACATTGGGTAAGAACATTTGAATATTTTCTGTTACAGCTCATTTCTAAATGTTTATTTAAAACACTATTAAGACGCCAAACTATTTATCTTTAAAGTGTCTGATAATGATCCTTAGTTAAAAATGTGTGGGGTATGAATAAGTGTCAATTCTTACTCACACACAAGAGACCCCCAAGAGAAGGCATAAAATTTGTATCATGTTTTGATGATCTAAATGGCTTATTTTTTAGAAACTGTGAACATCTTTAATGGCTCCAGAGAATGTAATTAATAGGATTTCTGTTTTTAACCATAAATATGGGTTATGATTTTATTCTATCACAGCTGTCAACATTTTTGCATCAGCTGTCAGGGTTATTTCAAAGACGGCCTTTTTGTACAATATGCAATCACATTTATCAATTTTAGACTTGAAGGCAGACAATTATGGCTGAAATGGCAAATTGAATAGATTTGTGGTAATAAAGATGAGTTTTTGTGGCAGACTGAGTGAACAGCAGCTTCTAGGTGGAAAGCTTAATTCTGTTTTGTTCTTCTGTGTCCCTTGATGTGTGAACTTCAGCTCTGAAAAACAATTCTGGCACCAGGAACCGTCCATGAAACGTCATTGCCATGGAGCTTTTTATGTCGGCCTAATTAATTATCTGGAAAACAAACAACACCTATCTAAACTGAAGCCTGTGTGTTTGCAGCATGTTTCAGATGACTTTTCGGATGCACATCTGCAATCAGATCACTAAGTCTGCCCCTCTCAGAAAACAATTTATCACTTTCTCTGGTTCGCTTTCTCTCTCTCTCTCTTTTCAGCAAGTCCTTTAGAAGCACACAAACCATCTCCACTAGACAAAACAGTGGACAAGCCTCTGTGATGTCCTGACTCATTCTGCTCCTCTTCTATCCAAAGCCTTGGGGCCGACGCACTGGGACCCAAAACCAACATGCACATAATGGGGCCTTGTTGGAGCCGCCTTAATGTTTCTAATGTTATGTAAATGAGGAGGGAAGAGGGCAGGAAAGGAGAAGAGAGGAGCAGAGCGGAGGAGGAGGCAGTGGGAGTGTTTGTGTGTCCGAGGAGGCTGCTAAGCTCCCATTACCAGGGGATTAGGCAAATGCTGCCGTTGTATCGATGCTGGTTCGACAGCAAACCGCCAACCCTAATCCCCTCCTCTCTTCTCCTTCCGACAACGCCTTGTCAACGCCTCCTCTCCTCCTCTCTACCTTGTCCCCCCACCAATCATTTGTTAAAAAATCTTCACAGAACTTTGTGGATTCAACTTTTCAACTCTCAACTCTTGTTTTTCAGTATTACATATATACTGGAGCTCACAAAAACTCAAAAAACACAAATGCTACTAGAATTACTTGGTTCACATCCAGTGTAAATTTGTCTGCTCATTGATTTCTCTGACATGTGATGTGTTTCTGTGTGTGCGTGTGTATGTGTGTTTGTGAATGTGTGAGGAGTGATCAATATTGAAAGCCAGAGAGTGCCTTTCTGCTATGTCTGTGATGTGTTTGCCTGGAGCCTCAGAGTGCAACTATGACCTACTGGCTTTTGAACACTCTCAACTCTTCAGTTCACTGCTCCTCACACTCTGGGCAGGGGACGAGTGCTGGTCTCTGGCTGCTGCTCACCGGTCCCTGGGTGCACTGGTGGCTCCTTTAAAGGGATTCTACATCTTTCAGTGTTTCGTTCCTTCTGCAATGAGATGGAGAAATAGGAAGGAGAGAGCACATTATGTACTATTTCTAGCGAAACTGTCTACCATGTTTGCCGTATGCTGCTTTTCACATCTTTTAAGTTTTACACACTTAACAATTACATTTAACTATATAAAAAAACAAATATAGAACTCAATAAATTATACATTTGTTCAGATTTCTTAACAGGAAAATCCAA
>OMLM01004607.1:3541-18642 GCA_900302695.1 Helostoma temminkii | reverse complement strand
AGAAAGAAAAACAATATGAAAAAATCTCACTGAAGTAAAAAATAAATAAATTAAAAAAAGACAAAGATTACTCTGGTTACAGTCACATTGTGACATGCAAATTTGTGCATTCCTTCTGCATTCAATATCAAACATTTGTACGTGTGTTAGTACATGTGCATGTTCACACAAATACACACGCATTGGCACAAATTAGAGCAACACCAAATAATTCTTCATTGTCCATTACATGAACTATAAAAAGAAAAGCAGTAGAACCTAAGGGCATGAGAAATTTAAACAAGCAACTGTGAAATTAAACATCAGCTGAAAAACGGAGGTCCTCGAAACAATGTAATTGCAGGTAACTCAACAAAGACTGAGTAATGTATATGTTTATAGCACTTGAAATGTCTTCTTCTGGGTTACGAATGATTTTCAGCCATACTGTGATAAATTATAGGTTTCCATGCTGTGCAACTGAAGTTCAGAAGATGTAATGAACCATCACAGTTAGAGGTACATTTATGGAACTACTGACAGAGAAAATGAAACAGTTCTCTTTTTCCTCCCGTCAACATATAGACCAGAGGAGCTAGTATCATCAGCTATGTATATTATAACTCACTCAGCCACTCACTAATGTTCTTTACTGTGCCTCTTAGAATAAGTTATTTATAATACTACTAATCTTTACCCATCTTTTGTTCAGAGTCTTTGTTCAAAGATTGTCTCATGGTTCACCACACTGTCTGTCTTTCTCTTTACTGAAATATTTTTTCAGTTATAATGGTTCCTGGATGACTTTGTGTCAAGTGTCATGAGGTTTAACAGAATGAATCATCCTAAACCACCTTCAGTATAAAAACCATTCACATGAGGTTTTGTTTTCCATTTCAGGAATCAATCCTATAACTCCGGTGAGCTGGCAGCAAAAATCGAAGCTGCCTGCCAGAACTTTAGCATCTTTTAGATTCTGGTCTGTAAAATGATATTCACATGTATGTTTCCCCTTGAAGGAAATTAATTCCACATTTTTTTTAATTTCTTGTAAAGTTTAAATTAATTTTACTGTGATTTATGCTATAGCACATCTTGTATGAGATAATAGACTTTTGAAACAGACTTGTGTGGCATCAGTCAGACCAAGTTCTATCTATCACAATAATCACAATAATAATAAACCTTTTTTTAGTATTCAAAACCAGACTTTACATGTTTTCATACTAAATCCCTATGTTCAATTTTGTTGGCAACAGTCCCAAAAAATTATCATAGCAACAAATTAGTCAGGCTAGCGTTAGTTATGTGTCTTATTCACATCTTTATCTCTCAACAAGCTATTTTTTTTATTTAACTCCATCTAACCTGGCTCTTGTCCATCTTACATTTAGTCTCCTCACCTAACAGCTGATCCAGTTAATTCTCCACAGATTTATTTGGCCAACTGAGACTGTCACAGGGACACCTGAGTGTCTTTGAGTGTGTCAGGTGTCCTAGTGCCAGCCTAGCCAAATGGGTTTGTTAGAATCTGACCAAATCCAAGAGGGAGAAAATGTGTATGCGTGTGGTCAAGCGTATGTAAAGAGGCAACTTTTAGTGTTAGCATAACAAGGCCTGGGAAACAGCAGAGTGGGGTCAGGTGTGGTACTCCCCTTTCTGTTAGCTAACCTGGCCAGCAATAATGTCTGCAATGTCTGTATGTGTAGTCAGCTGTGGTAGCTGACCTGAAAATTTGGGGTTTAGCTTAGATTTATCTGGAACATTTACTGTTTACAACATGGGGTTAGCAGATGACAAAATGGCCCAAAATGTTTTTTAAAAAAGGGAGAAACAGACAGAAAAGTTACAGTGGGGAGAACCTTCTTGAACGATGGGCCAACAAGCAGTAGATGTCATGCATACACAACAAAGCTACACAGCAGATATATTGGAGGACACTGAGCAACTTCCAGGCGCTGCCAGTAGATAGGACCAGATTGACATGGTCTTCTCTCAACCAGAGGACGATAACCACATTCTGTGTGTCTCTTACATTGGGTGGCTGCTTGAGGCTCACCAGATGAATCACAACTTCCACTGAAGACCAACTGTATGATGACTGTCTGATGTTGCATGTGGGCCCACTAGAATTTGCTCCACAACAAAGTGACTGAACAAAGGTGTAGCCTGCAGTTATTCTGTGTACATGTGCATATGTGTGTTTGACAGAGTAGGGCATGTAAGATAAGAGTCTTTTTGCTGCTTTCTGTTTAGCTGCCCAGTTTGCACGCAACCTGCAGCTCTGTTACTTTATCTCTTTATCTCTCTGTTTCGTTCTCTTTCTCTCTGTCAAACACATACACGTACAAACACATGCATACACCATTGTAATTTCGTGCACATGTATGATGTGTGTGAATATCTGTGAATATTTATGTGTAACTGTGTAGATATGTGTGTGCTAAATTCCCAATAAGCTCAATGTGCTGTTGGCAGCACATCTGGACAAACGGAATCTCAAGGGACAGTTCATTCTCTGGCCCTGCTGGTGTTCACAACACCCTCTGCAATGGACCTACTTGATGTACACCAATATATTGTGAATTGCTACAACAAAAGGCCTACAAGGGTGTAAAATAGCAAATTTTCCATTAAGTAGAATACACTAAAACATAAAATCTGCATACTAGCTGTAGAATATGCCACAAACTGCTTAACACATAAAGCACAAAGCTACAGTAATGTGTGAAAGTTAATGCTCCCTCTTTTAATTCTCTGTTTTTGTGTGTGTGTAAAAACTTAATAAAAATAATTTGATTGTAGCAGGTCTTAGTAATATGTAAAAAAAAACACATATATGTCTTTGTGAATTAAGCCAACCAACAGAAAATAAAACAGTTTTCCCTGGAGTGGACGTCCTAGCACATTCCCTATTAGATCAGACTGTGCATTGCTCAGAGAAATCCAGAACAAAAAAACTCCGAACAGAGAACTAAATCTTAGACCATACAGGCCTCACTGAGCATGTTAAATGTTAAAGTCCATGACATTAGAAAGTACGGTTTGTTTGGAAGGGTTACCAGGAAAAAGCTTATTTTTTCTAAAAAGAGCAAGAAAGCACAACTGAAGCTTGAAGACTTCTGGAACAATGTCTTATGGACATAACAGACCAAAGTGGGGTTGTTTGGCCTTAATGCCCAGTGCCATGATTGAAAACCAAACCAAACCCACTGTCAAGCACAGTAATGGAAGAGTGATGATTTGGGCTTGCTCTGCAGCCACAGGACCTGGGCATCTTGTAGTCATTGAGTCAACCATAAACTATACTCTATACCACAGGCAAATGTGAGGCCATCTGTTTGATAACTAAAGCTTTGGTCATGCAACAGGACAATGATCCAAAACACACCACTAAATCTGCGTCAGAATGGCTAAAAAATAAAAGAATCAAAGTTTTGTTAAAGTCCAGACCTCAACCCAACTGAAATACTCTAGCAGGCCCTTGTGAGAGCTATGCATAAGCAAATGCTTAAAATCCTCAATGAACTAAAGCTATGTTACAAATAAGAATGGGCCACAGTTTCTCCATGTGAGCGACTGATTAAGCCATACAGGAAATGCTTACTGATTCAAATGACACAAGCAACTTTGAAGTCTCGTAAATGGCATGTGGCGATAAATGACTGAGACATTTATCTTTACTCAGAATCAAGCAAAACATATATTTAAATAAAACAGGGCAATGAGACTATTTCAGTAGAAAAGTAGCACCAGTTTCTGGCTAGCGTTTGATTGGTCAGATAAAGATAAACTGTAGCACAATGGGATGTTAAACAATTCAAGCCACAATTAAGCATTTACTATAATGCCGTAATCATGAGTACAAAAATCTGTTTTCCAAATGCTGATGATAAATGTTACATTTTCAACAGGACTCTCTTTTTTTGTATTGCACTGTATCACTATGTACTACAGCCGAGTAACACACTGAAATTAGCTGTTAGAGAATTCACAGCTAAACTATATCACACAGACCTCACAATGCTGCTCCAGAGCAAACACAGATAGTAAATTACTGTTAAATATTATGTTGAGGAGGACATGTAGAAATGTATCTTTTTAAAATAATAATTTGAAAAGAATTTACTTACAGTGCTGGGAAAAAGTATTTGCTTTTTTTTTGTTTTGCAGATTTGTCACACTTAAATGATTAAGATCATCAAACCAATTTTAATGTTACACAAAGATAACCCGAGTAAATACAAAATACAGTTTTTAAATGATGATTTCATTTATCAAAGGAAAAAAGCTGCTCAAACCTGCCTGGCCCTATTTGAAAAAGTAAATGCCCCCTAAACCTAATAGCTGGTTGTGCCAACATTGGCAACAACAACTGCAATCAAGCATTTGCAATAACTGGCGATAATTTTTTCACATCGCTGTGGAGGAATTTTGGCCCACTCTTCCCTGCAGAATTGTTTTTAAAAAATGGCCATTTTAAGGTAATGCCAAAGCATCTAATTCAGATTTTAGTCCAGACTTTGACAAGACCACTCTTAAATAGTATTTCCTTTTTTTAGCCATTTAGAGGTGGACCTGCTTTAGATCATTGTCCTGCTACATAACCCAAGTGAGCTTGAGTTTGACGTCACAAACTGATGGATGGACATTCTTCCTTTAAGATTTTCTGGTACAACAGAATTCATGATTCCATCAATTATGTCAAGTCACACTACCACCACCGTGTTTGATTGTTGATATGATGTTTATTTTAGGAAATACTATGTTAGTTTCTTGCCAGATGTAACAGGATGCACACCTTCCAAAAAGTTCAGTATTTGTCTTATCGGTCCAAAGAATATTTGAAGTATGTTTTTTTGCAAAGTGAGATGAGCCTTTGTGATATTTTAGTCAGCAGTGGCTTTCACCTTGAAACTCTCCCACAGATGCAATTTCTGCCCAGTCTCTTTCGTATTGTTGAATCATGAACACTGACCTAAACTAAGGTGACACCTGCAGTTCTTTAGATGTAGTTCTGGGTCTTTTATGATGTTTTGCTCCTGGTGTACTTTTGGTATGTCAGCAACTTCACTTTCTGCCCAGCTTTCCCTTAATGAATGAAATCATCATTTAAAAACTGCATTTTGTATTTATTCTGCTTATTTTTGTGTAATGTTACAATTTACTTAATTATCTGAATTGTTTAAATGCAACAAATATGCAAAAGAAATTTAAAAAAGGACAAATACTTTTTCACAGCACTGTAGATTCTGAATTCTCTTCATACCTTTCTTCTAAAAATAAAAATGAACAGAAGTGCAAATTTACAGTTGTAATTTGGATTTTTGTGGTGTTCATTTTGTGTAATTAAAAATTAATATGTTTTCAAAATCCCAGGTCTTGTCACCTTTATTCACTTACAACAGTGAACAATGTGAAATCTTTTAAGATCATCTTGTGTCAAACAGTCTATCACATAGGTCACTGAACTTACAAAGAAGACAATATGATGTCTGTGTTTCTGCTGTCTGAAATTCTCTCAGACACAGGTGCAAACTGAGAGCTAGTGTTTGGTGTGAGTGTGTGTGTCTGTGTGTATATACGGGGAGCTGGGGGGCTGCTGAGAGAGAGTGGCACAGGTGGCACAGAGCCCTGGCAGTGCCGAGGGCATTGGATCGGCATGTGGCGCACAGCCAACCACACACAACATATGCCAATGGGAAGGAGAGAGAGAGAGAGAGAGAGAGAGAGAGAGAAAGAGAGAATGTGAAAGAGAGACACACACAGAGAGGAATAAGCATTTTTCTACCAACTGCATAGGTCCACAGGTCTCCTGTCTTGCACCATATGCTGTCAGCATGTCTGTCTACCTGTCTCTGTGTCTGCCTGTCTGTCTGCCAACAGAACAAAGTGCTGTCAGTGGTCAAACTGTCAGTGCCAAGTTGATGGGCATGTGATACAATTGGGGCATCTTCTGTGTTAGCTCTGAACATTCACATACACACAAACAGACTTACACTTAAGTATGCACACAAATGCCCATATGAGCACAGTGCCAGCTTGTGCCATTATCATATTCATCAATTATGTAAACAGTTATGTGAACAGAGTAGTAACACACACATCCACACACGCACAGACACACATTCCCCAAAGCACATGCATTTTAATGAACTGCCGTGGGGCTAGACATGACCTCCGTATTGCCTTAACTCACACACAAACAGACATGCAAACACACAGGTGTTTGACACTGCATAGCTGAGGGGAGAAAGTGTGTTTTCGTTTGGATACAAACGAGGGTTCTAACTCTGTGTACGTGTGTCTCTGATACATTTGTTAATGTAAATATTTGTGTGGAATATTTATGAAATCTGGAAATGTATTGTCAAATGAAAGTTAAAATCTTTTTGTTCAAATTCAGTGATGCAATGAATTCTGTAACGCTGTCTAAATACAGAAGTTGAAAAAAAGTTTAGAAAGTACAATAAGGTTGCATATGTACAGTTCAAAAATCAGGAGACTAATAATTAGACAAAAACTGAACTGAACTAAACTAGACTGATCTTGGATCTCTGCAAAGTGTCCTGCTGACATCTTGTTCTTGTACTTCATGTAAATATAACATTGTGTGTATGTGACATGTATGCATTTATAAATGTATATGATAAAAGATGGCAACACTGCACCATACAGTGTAAAAACTATGCAGCAACATACTGTAAGCTGTTTGACAGTCTTAAAATATTCTTTTCTGGAAAAGCCTCTGCAGAAGTCTGCCTGGAGAATATGAAACAAATTGCTGAGCATGCATATTTCATTTGTTTGTCAGGTTTAGTTTGGAGTGGGAGGAGTAGCAAGAGTGGATTTGCCAGTTTCATTAAAACACACACACATGCTGAGAAACACAGAAACACACCTTGCTGACAGCTCTGCTGTGAAGGGTGTGCAGGTGAACCCACAGGAGGGACCAAGAGACAGAGAGACTGAGCCAGGGGGAGAGGGTGGAGGCTGGGTGGAGAGTCAGAAAACCAAAAAAGACAAAGACAGTGAGTCTGTGAGACTTGACAGTGAGAGTTGATATTAATATGTGGTGTCATCAAAACAAGATTATTCAGGTAAGTTAAGACGAATAGTATTGATGAATACACAACAATGTTAATGCAGGAAACACTGGAATTCAGGAGGCCACCACATCATCTAAAATAAACAGCGAAAGCCATAAAGATACAATACATCACAACTTCTTTATCAAATACATCCTCTATCTAACTCCTAATATAAAGATGAATGGTCTCAATGATAAAAGACACAACCTGTTTCCAGTGGGATTTAAAAACAACACTGATTACACATTTTGTCAGCAGTAGGAAAAATAAGCAGTTTATAAATGTCTTTACATCTGTAAAAAACCCCACAAACCCTTGGGTTTGTAGATGACTGCCCTACCAACTGAGACACAAGTCACAGATATGACAAAAATGACAAACAAAAAGCTTTTCACATATGGTATTGTATACCCAGCTTATTTTGAAAAATAACTGAAAAATAGATTTGAAAACAAAAACAAAAATCCCAGGTTCCTTAGTTTGGCCTCATTTGCACTTTGTTTGTCCCTGGTTGCATCCCTCAGAAGCTATTAAATAAACAAACAAAATAAATAACACAACCAAGGCACTAATAGATTTTTACAGGCCTAGATGTGAAGATGCTGATGCTTTGGAGGGCCAAACACACATCCATTTCTGTTCATCTACTCACTGAATTCTGTGGGGTTCAGTACACCAAGCCAACAAAATGAGTGACAGCCTCAAAAGAGGGTGCCAATCTAATAGCGACTATTTCCACAGGCACTAAGTCAAGGCTATGGCACTCAGACAATATTTGGAGCCAAAGTAGACGGGCAATTTAGCCAACGATTATGACCAACAGTATTTTTCCATGATACTTTGCTCCCTTACAGCCCCCTGTGTTATAGACATTGATTTTGTCTGAGTTGCCAATCCTGTTATTGCTGAGGGCAATACTGTCTAGCTATATTCCCTCGAAAAGTTATGATGGTGTCAAAGCAAAAACAGAAAAAACAGACAAATAGGACTTGATTTTTGGCAGCCTCTCAGTCCTTAAAATATGTGTATAGAGGGAACAATGTTGTTTTGTCAGATTTAGGGCATTTACAATCACTGAAACACCTGAGCTGTGTTGCTCAAGTCCAGGTCAGTAAGCAATGGTTTGGAAACTTAAACTGAAAAAGTGCAATGAATGTCTAAAATGTGACAGACAGATGAAAACACAAAGGGAGAGATGTGCTCTGTTAATAGCAGCACATAGGAAACCAGCTTTCAGTGGCCTCTGCAGTTTGCTGACTAATGAGTGAATAATTGAGTGCAGTATGCCCTACGTCTCCCTGATTAGAGCCACACTGGGCCCCTGAAAAGACAGAAAGACAGGAGTCAGGTCTTTCTTTCTTTCTTTCTGTTTATCTTTCAATCTCTGCTATCCTATCCACCCTCCCCTGCGTAGATACATATCACGCCAGATAATAAATTAAGACACATACACACTTGAACACAGACATAGACAGACACAATCCTTTAGACATACATTTACACAGTGGCACTGAATTCTGAAACAATACATAGTCCAATGAGACAATACGTGCTGCATAATTGGCCCAGGACAGTGACAATGACATCAGCAGCACCAAGCGCAATAAGACAAAGCAGAACAGAAGAGCAGGACTCGTTATTTTTGTTTTAGAAATTAGTTTTGAGCAGCAAAAAAATTGTCTTGTTGGATCAGCACACTGTGTCCTCATAGGCTTAAGTGTCCCCAAAGTAAGAAATGATGATGTGTTCAGAGCTGAACCAGCAGCTGGAATGTGGAGAAATTAGCTGTTAGTTGTGTTACTTCATTGAAGCTTTCTCGATTCCCTACTCAATATGGCCTGCATTAAAGAATATCATTGTATACTGAAAGAAGTCCTAAACATTTAACACTAAACTGGGTTTAAAAAGCATGACAGTCTGACAACATCAATAACTGTGTACCACTTGTACAGTTTTCAGTTTTACATTTATCTTATCTTCCTCAGAATGTGCTAAACAACATTAATCTGTAGTGTCACAGCGTTTTCTCAAAAGACAGTCAAAGCAAGTATTAAGTAAAGTATTAGGCATTAAGCGTTACAAAGATCTATAAGTGGCATCTCATGTCATCATCTTCAATGGTGAGGTGATACAGTAATAGAAAAATGTAATTTGAAAGTTATTACGTATTTATAGGAACAAAACAAAACCACTTTGTGTTATGACTGTTTCTGTAAGTTTGATTAAACTAGAATTACAACCTTATGGTTGTATGCCTCAACCAGTGTAGATCCATGTCTGTGAAGACTCATATTCTCATATCCAGTTCATCTATGAATCCAAGTGGATGTTTGTGGCAGATGTCATCAATTTTCCTGAAGACATTTTTATGATAAAAGACAAGAACAGGACATACTGTACTAGGTCACATTTACCCTTTTCAACCAATAAGAACTAGGTGCTAGTTTTGGGCTGGTGCTGCTGGTTTAAAGTTGCTTCAACTTGGAACCATTTTTTGCCTGAGAGCCAGTTCTTTGGTTGTGGAAATGTAAAGTCCTAAAACTGGCTTGGTGGAAAAGGGGTAACTGGGACATAAAAAGGTACAATAGAAGCTTTACACATGCAAACCCACAATCCACAGTACACAAGTTCACAGTGACCTTTGACCTTTGACCACCAAAATCTAAAGCTGCAACTGCACCACAAAATTCCCCCACCAATGCAGTCTTTTGCTTCTATAGGGCTATTTAGGGTTAATGTAAACTTAAGCAGCTCTTACTGAAATCAGTGCTAATGAAGGCATGGAGTTAAATAGTCAACTGCAAAATAATTTCAAAAAATAAATTGAAAAGCAACAAAACACTGTAACAGAACACTGTCTTCTTTCTACACATAATTTCTTTCCAACTCACTACTGTTCTCTGGCATGGTCACCACTGTGGACAGGAAGCAAGAAATCTACTTTTCCACAACATTCATGAACAAAAACATTTGAAATTAAGTAGTTATGTTATTGTTATGTATGGGTGATTATTCCACCATGTGGAAATGGCTTCAATGTCTTTCACATGCTCTCAAATCTTCGGCATTGCTCTTGCGGAGGAAAATGGAGGATGCACACATTACATTGAATTACATTCATTTTGTAGGGACTTACCCCAACCTTAACAATAACCACCATATCCCTAACTATAACCCCGACCCTAACCTTGCTCTGTCCTTGAACCAGGTAAAAATGATTGAAATCAGTGAACGCTATGCTCCTACAAGTAAGTGTGTTTCCAGATTTAGGTCCCCACAATATGAGTAATGCCTGATACACACACACACACACACACACACACACACACACACACACACACACACACGCACGCACACTGATGCTACAGTGCCTGCAGCCACAATGTAGTAAGAGTGGAGGTGTTTGTTTGTGTGTGTTAGCGGGACCAGTGCCAATCTTGGCATGGCTGGATGCCTGCCTGTGAGCCTCCTGAGAGGGGACCAGGGGCACAACAAATTGGCACGCTACACTCCTTAGTCCCACCTGCGTGTGTTTATGTGTGTGTCTGTGGACAACGCACTGATATGTACTGCATGTGCATGTGTGGCTGAAGCTACTTTATGTGTTTTTCTGCAACCCTCTGGCTGGGAGTAGCAGCAGCTGTGGACATGCGCTTTCTCCTTTTTACTTTTCTTCCTTCTCTTCTTCTTTTTCCATCTTTTTCTCCTTAGCTCAGCTATTTATCTTTGCCTTCATCTCTCAGTCCTTTCGTTTGTTTCACTTTAAGCGCTTTCACACAGTATTCCATAACCAGAAAAAACAAATTACAGTACACATAATAATAATGATAATAATAATAGAGGAAGAATGCCAGCAATATGTTCATGTTCATGTTAATGCTAATTTCAATAATTGTCCTGATAACACAATTTATTTTTATAAGGCTAAATGGTCTTGTAAGATAGCTGGGCACTGTGGTTTTTGAGTTGTTACTCAATGAGTAAGAAAGGAGTAAATGGTAATTTTTTTGTATTTGTCAGTGGAGGTTTTTGAGAATTCAGACATTTTATACATTTGACTGATGTTGATTGTTTTGATATGTTAAAAAACTGGTAAGGCTAACTAACAATCCTCTGCTGTTAATGTTGTTGACATGCTGAACTGATTAGTAATCAAAGGTACATGACAATAAAAAATAACTGATAGTATAATAACATTTGGTGTCTGTGGTGCTTCTCATTCTAGTCTGTCCTATTGTCCATTCTGGATGATGCATAATATAATGCTTTGAGAGGATTGCTTCAAATGTGGCACAAATGTGCTCTCAGACTCTAGGATGAACTGATTAGATTTTGGTGCTCAAAAGTCAAAGGTCAGGGTCACTGTGACATCACATCTGTTTTATAATATCAAAGCAATTTCTCAGGTATTCTTGGAGGAGATTTCTTTACCTCGGCCACAAACAAACACTTGGACCGATGGATAATTGATTATGGATTACAAATTAATCTGGATAGAAGGATGTTATTCTAGTTTTGCTATGTGATGTCTGGCTTCCAGTCAAAGTCACAGACATATAGACGTTAGAACAACTTAAGTAATAGTTAGTACTATTTCAATAAAAATGTTGTGTTTTGGCCACATGCAACAAGTTTACAGTTAACAGTGGGTACTCAATGCTGTATGTCCTGTATAAGCAATGCTATAAAAATCGACTTAACACATCTGTAAGAGAGGCAGCCAAAGAAAGAATTATTTCATCACCAACACCAATAACACTGTTGTCCAAAACTCATCAACACACAGCAGAGACCTGGCACTGTGCAACACACAACAGTAATGCTTTTGATGGTGCTTTTAACAGACACATAGACCAGACTCTTTTCTCTATGCATTTTATGTTCCTTCTCGTCCTCTGTAGTAATTTACTAGTATTTCTATTCTTCTTTCTTCATAGTATTGTCTAACAAAGCACTGACACCATGAAATTACCTTTATAAAAGGACAGAATAAATTTTTTGGCTTCATTGCAATGCAGAATGTCAACAAAACAAATGAAAACCCTGTTGTTTACAAGTTTTTTTGTAAAATTGAGTTATGTTGTAATCATTAGTATTTCTGCTCTTTACTTAGGCAGTAGGAGAGAGAAGGGGGTGGGAAAGAGGTATTTCATCCTCGGGGCATCAGAGAACACATGTGGTTGCAGAAACAGGGGTCATAACCACTCGTCTATCTCTTGGCACCCATGTCAGTAACTTTTACAATCACGTACTGAACCTGTGCCAGAAAAATAACATCTCAGTAGAATATAAAACACTTCTGTTTTTGTTTTTGCTAAAGTAAAATGGTGGATGGAAATTTACTCGTGTCTGACTTGAGATCTGTAGGTTTTATGCATCTTATTTGGGATCCATTCCATGGAGGTAAAGCCAGGTTTGTAAGTGTTTTCATTATCAGAATCACAAGGGAAAACCTTTGTTGCGGTGCACCTTGGAAAAAGTCAAATAGAGCACCTTCAATTCACAGACAATAAAAATCAACCACAAGTACCTGTGAGTTGGTTTACACATTATTTTACTACAACCCCAATTCACCAAAACTTGGGACACAATGTAAAAATAAACATGAAAACACATATTTTATTCACAATAGAACATTAAAGAATATCAAATGTTTAGTCTGAGAAAATGTACCATTTTAAGAAAAAAAATAAGAAAAAACCTGTATTTTGGAAAAAACAGTGAACTGTTATTACAGTGATTTTTAAAAAAATATTCCTAAGCCCATCACTAAATCATGTTTTTAATGCAGCACCATATTTCCTGTGTTTGTGCCACTTACACTTCCAGCCTTTTATTGCCTTAGTTTTTACTTATTGAGATGTGTTGCTGCCATCTGGTTCAGATTTATTTTAAATTTTATATATTCACAAATAAATAGCTCTCTGTTTTTATGCAGAGTTTACACAGCATCCCAACTTTGCAGCACCTCATTGTCCTGTATGTCCACACATTTGCATCATCATCATATGTAAAAATTGTGATGTGCAACAACAAGTGGTCTAATGTTATTGGTGTGGTGTCTTTGAGTCACACGGGAAGAAAATACTAGAATTCGAAAAGCAACAGAACAGAATGAAGGGAATGAATGTAGAGAGGAGAGAAACCTTAGCAGGCAGAGAGACTGAGAAACAGACTTTCAGACAGGCAGGCAGACAGATAATCTGTGGACTGAAAGGAGGGGAATGTCATTGATCTCCCAGAGGACAATGCAATACTGGGACCTCTGTGAAATGTTACCACCAATTGTACACACACATGCATGTCTTTGTGCGCACACCCACACAGACACACTCAGAGGGGTCAAACCTTTTGGGTGTGGTGGTGAATGGAGTCTAATTCCAATTCAGTCAGTTGGAAGCTGCCTAAGTCTATTGAGAGTCATTGTCAGGAAGCATTAACCAGTATGATGAATACCACATCAGGCTGTTACTAAAATAATTTAACTTTTTAACTTTTACAAACTACAACTTTCATGACTATTTCATAATAGGTTTTGAGCTATTATATATGTGTTTTTTTTCTTTATATTTCTTACTATGTAGTCTTGTAACCATCTGTAAAAACAAAAAAGTATAATTAAGATTTTCATCCGACAAAAGTGCTTATAGAAGGAGTGCTTATAGGCGAGGAGTATACTAGCAGCAAAAAAGTACCAGCACACTGGTTTTGCTCCCATATTTACAAAATGCACAGTAAGAGTCGAAAACAGTATCTGTTGTTTACCTCTACAGTTTCATTGTTGCTGACTGTGCTTCTTTTTTTTCTCCACCTCAGTGATTATCTTTCATTATCTTTTATCATTTTCTCCAAAGTTTTGGACACTTTAGGAAAATAATGTCATATGCAGTATGTAAACTTTCGTAGTGTGTTCATACAATTTGTGACAATGATAAAACAAATCACCATTATCTTACAATGATTCTTACAGTTTACAAATATTGACTATTCCTTTGTAGATATCTATGGCTGACTCTACTGACAAAAAAGAAGCACCAAACTGTTACAATAAATACAAGCCTTATGTCATGTTTCTGCAGCATGACTCTTCTAACCCTGGTTAATTTTCAACTTCACTGTTTCTATACTAACTAATGTTTGAGTTTCACATCAAGTTGATTTTGACAGTCTGTGGGAAATGTTATGAAACACTCATATCTATATACAAAACGATGATTTTGCGAGAACATGCTGTATAAGACACTTGTTGCTTTGTGTCTGCTGAAGGTTTAAGACCTTTAAGCCGCTTTGGGATTGTTTTCTTGAATAAAACTGAAATCAAGTAGTCAGCCTCAAAACTTATATTTATTTGAAATTATTTTAAGAAAAGCTACAGACCTTGCACCACACAGTTAAAGTAGTACACATACACACTGCTGTAAATGTTTTATTTGTATGTTCAGTGTTTCTGACATGGCAAGGCTCTGTGATGAATGACAAGTGGAACAAAATCAAACAAATTCCAGACTGAGGTCTACCAAGTGAATATTGTTTATTGTCTGAACAGATTTCTGAAAAATGTCTCAATGCCAAAAATATATGTTTCAAGTTGGAAAAAGACATCTAAAGCATCTATGTAACATACTTTTTTGCAGATATCATGAATCCCCAAAATACCCTTAAAAATCTCTCTTGACAAGCATGTTCCTATGCATTATCAATGGTTTAGCTCGGCCCCATGGTGATAAAACATTTTCTACACATGAGAGACAATGTTGGCTGTCAGTTACTTTAAAGAACTGTTCAAATTGGTGCTCAGCTTCTTGAAGACACAGATAATATAAATAATGAACAGCAGCTGGAAAAAAGGGCCAATTACAGAGAAAGCTAGGAACCTTAAGTGATCCCTGTCTGGGTAAGACAGCGATGGATCGATGGTGTTTCAGTACATGTAAATATTTACAGCCTGTCAATACAGACAGAAGAGGAGAGAGTGAATGTTGAGGACAATGAGAAACAGAGAAAAAAAAACAAGAAAATAGGACGGACTGG
>OMLM01004606.1:17859-43121 GCA_900302695.1 Helostoma temminkii | reverse complement strand
AAAAAAAAATATATACACACACACACACACACACACACACACACACACACACACACACACACACACACATCCTTTTCTGTGCACAAGTATGAACAAATGCCATTTTACACTGAAAGCTGAAAATTTTCTATTCAAAGAAAACAACTCCCATTTTAACAATGGTAAATAAAACTTGGCTGTGAGTTCAGCTCCAGCATCTTGTCCGACTTGCTAAATTTTTCTCTAGGTATAACATAGTTTTTCTATGAAGCCCTATATTTTAGCATCCAAAAATACTGACTAAACTGTGGTCGAACCATTTTATAGCTGGGTGTTTTGACATCACATTATGTGGTATTATACACAGTGTGTGTTATTACAAAATCAAGCCAAGATTGACCAAGTGCCACAATTGTCTTACCCCTCTATTTGTTATACTGAATGCAAGCCCACGGCCCAAAATATCAGCACAATGAAAATATTATGCCTAACAAAAATTTTATTTTGAGAACCTGTGGTAATTTAAAATGTATAGAGGGATACAGGAAATACAACTACTCTAAATTTAAATTACATACTTTTGTAATAACTTTGTAATTTGTGATAGTTTGTAATCCTTTTTTAGAGCCAGCCACAAGTCTGATTTAATGTTGATAAAGAGTCAACAATACTTACATTACAATATACTTTTTCTATTCATCCCTCCTCCCTGAGTGTGTGTTTGCTCTGCTAGTTTTCTGTCTGCAGGGGTGCCTGTCAGTCAGAACAGTGGTAAGTGAACCGAGGTCCCCACGCAGAAATTACAGGCGATAATTATTCAGACGTCTGCCTCTAATTGAATTTTGCATCCAATGACATTTAAAGTAGATTTTATAAATCAAGAACTATGGAGCCTCACCTGGAGTAGTGTACACTCTCTTATTACATCTGGGTGCTATATTTGGCTCTAAAATTCAACATCTCTTTTTTCAAGCCATTTATACAACAATGAAGAGATTCATTGCCAAAAGGTTTTCTGCATCTAAAAAAATTAAACCACAATATAAATTCAATCTTAATTACTTAACAAATACAGTGTTCATTCACTCATAAAAGCCTACATGCAGTGAAATTTGATTTTAGGGCTCAATCGCCAGATCAACATTGCACAGTTATACAAAACACTACCACCCTACAACACACTACATTACATGTATTGACGCACTGAACATAGTTTTATGTCTAGTCATACTGCATTTAGGTCTTCATTATTTACAATATATACAGGCATGTACAACAAATATGTAATAAAGTTGACGTATAGATGACTGTTACAGCTATGTGTGATAAAGGTTAAGATCCACAAGCAAATGGTCAAGGTTAAGGAAAAGACATAGCTAGAAATTAATTGTAGGTATGTGATGGGGCAAAAGTCAGGCACTGTATTTACCACACCTGCAGTACCTCTACAAAACGGGAGAGCAGATTATAACAAATTAAAAAAAAAAAAAAAAAAGAAGAAGAAGCCTCCTATTAGCTTTATCCAGCTCAAAGTAAGATCCCATGTACTTTACCTCCTATTGGCCTCTTTCAGGCTAAAGTAGGAAATTCTGCCCCCAAATGTATCTTATATTTAATTTGTCTTGGTATTTGGTGTTTGAAGGCGATAATACTTTTGTTTTAAATTATTACTGAGTCCAAGAGAAGACCAGGTCATTTTGGTTACTTTATACAGTTGTTGTTATATTCTGTAAGGTCCTTATTTGGTGCTATATAAATTAAATTCAATTAAACTGAAATTTGATTGGTATCTTGCTGGATGATGTGTCGATGAAGTGTTTTTATGCATTATTTAAGTTACTATTTTTATTCTTGTAGACCTAAACTCAGTCTATACACAGAAATATGCTCCTGCCATGATGATGGATTAATAAGTGTTTTTCATCAAAACAGAAATGGTCTAAGAATATTTCTCTGAACATTCTGCATCTGCATAGTATAACAGCTACATCTTCTCATGACAACTTTCAAGTCCTGAAGTATCTCCTCAGTCATGACAGAAACTTCCCACGACCCTGTATTCATTCCTCAAATATTCTCTTCCTTTTTCCTCTCTGTGAGGTTTTCCCTTCATGTTAAGAGTATATATTTTTAAATACTGGAACTAGGATCTCTCTTGTCTCTGGAAACTGGAAACAGTTGTTCAGAGTCAGTAGGAATCTTAAGAACGCTATAATATTGTGAAAAACTATAACTTGGAGGACTTTCACTTGGCTTAAGACATAATATGGTAAAAGTTGTAATTTAATGGCACTAGCATTAAGAAACACAAGTAATGGACGAGCATTTGCATGCTCTTATCATTTGTAAGTCATGTAATCAATTCAGAATTCATTTCCTAATTGAAGTTTTTAAATATTTACTATAAATACTATACTACATTTTAGGAAACATTTATTTATTTTTGGTGTGTACCTCATACCAGTAAGGTAAATAAACCCGTGAGATTAGCTTTGCACAAAGGGACTCAAAGGTTTAAGTTCTAAAGCTCAGTGATACACATAATTATAAATCACTAAATGAGACCTGTTTAAATCTACTTCCTCATGCCCCAACAACATTTCTCCATAGTAAGGTAACTTTTGGAACATATTTCTAGTAAAAAATAATGATAATTAAGTAAAAATCAATGAAAGTTTTATTCTTAGGTATTCACATTTTGGTTCCTCTGACCAGAGTCAGGTTGTTGTATTCACCCCTTTGTGGCAAATTTAAATGGCTGCTTGCAGTCACAATATAGTTATTTTACATAGATGAGATTTAGTGTTAGTTTCTTTTTTGGGGGTTTTGGTGTCTGTGTTTGGTGTTTTTAATTTATGTTTATGTTTAGTCCGATGTCCCTCTTGTTTGATAAAATACACATAAAAGACTTGTTTCAATAATTCACCAGTGTTATCACCAGTTACCCGAGCACGTCAAACCTTAACATGCCAGCATTTATCTGCAGTTCCATTTAAAACTGGGGCCTGTAACCTTCCAGTCCACATTACAGCCCCTGTCAATGAATGCCTACAGAAGCAAATGTAAGCTGACATGATCAATAACCCATGTTTGTTGTATCTGACAGTATGAAACTGCATCATTGAACTGAGTGCTCATAGTAGTAGAAAACAAAACATGGATTTATTTGTGCTTTCTGTGTCTTATTTCTATTGTTCTTACTGTATCTTGCTGTAATTTCAATTATGACTTTGTCTCATTCATTGTCTATTCCACTTCCATGTATGACCAAGTCACTGCTGTTTTGACATTGCTTTGCACGCTATTTGCTTGATGGGTGTTGGTGGACTCTCATCCCTTTTCTTTCTGATCTGCTTTTCTTATCTCTCACTTCAAACAAAAGTCCCCCCTCTTCCCAAAACATTGTCTAAAAGCCACTAAAGATGCTCATGCTGCTTTTCACTCACTTTTAGCATTACCCCTCCCTTTCGCTGTCAGTGCACAGAATACTGATTATCAGCAGAGCATCCCTTTGTTGTTGCATGGAGGGGATGGGGGTATTTGAGTTAGATATCCTGGATAACATTTGGAGCACCCAGATTTCATTTCACGCAAGGCTCTTTCATGCTGACAGAGCTGCTCATACTGGGAAGCTGATAAGGTTATTTTTATTTTTTAAAAGTTTGAGTGAAAAATACTAAACATCACAAACTTTGTTTTAATTACAAGCTTGTTTATAGGCTGTCCGTATGAAAAGTGAGAATACAGTGACTATACTGCATGATTGAATGTATGATGCTTTCTCTTTAAAATGGCCCCCCAGGCTGTCTGGCTTGCCCTCTGTTTCCTGAGACAATTTACTGGAACAGCAGAGTCCTGCAAACAGATAGCTCAGTGCCGTTGCTTTTTATGACATGATGAGCTGGCCTTATCGGTCGCCATTCTGGCAAAGCTGACAGACTAAAGAGGGAGATTTGATCTGGGTTTTTGTTTTGATTTCCACAGAACTCTCTCCTGTGAGAGAGCTGGATGGAATCCAGCCACAGGCGTAATGTCCAGAGATGAGACGTCATGCTATATGGCTAGAGGTAGAGGTATCAACTACACTCGCGTGACTTACCTTGGCATCAACTCTTGCATCTGTCATCATGGTTACTTGTTTAACGTGTTTCCATGCTAAGGCAATATTTTGGTCTGTTTATCCTGTTTTCTCTTAGCAGCACCCATAGTGCTGTGAAAAAGCATTTGCCGGATTTCCTGTTTTTTTTTTTTTTTTTTAATTAATGGTCACACTCAAATGATTCAGATCATCAAACTAATTTTAATATTACAGAAGCATTACATGGCTGAATACAAAATGCAGTTTTAAAGTGGTTATTTAATTTATGAAGGGAGGAATGTGGAGGGATTTGGGCCACTCTTCCTTGCAGAATTGTTTTAATTCAGTCACATTGCAAGCTTTTGAAGCATGAAAGGCTTGTCTAAGGTCATGCACCTCGATCGGATTTAAGCCCAGACATTGACTAGGCCAATCCAAGATGTGTCTTTTTTTGTTTGTTTGTTTGTTTGTTTGTTTTGTTGAGTCATTCAGAGGTGTACTTACTGGTGTGTTTCAGATATCTTTTGCAAGTTTGGACAATTTTTTCCCTTAATAAATGAAATCATTATTTACAAACTGCATTTTGTATTTACTTTACTATCTTTGTGTAATATTACATTTAGTTTGATGATCTGAATGATTTAAGTGTGACAATATGTAATAAATAAATAAATAAATGCATGCTTTTGGACCTTAGTGGTGAAAATAAATTAGAAGATTTATATAGCACAAAAATATTAAACTGGTTAGTTTAGTTTAACATAAAGACTGCAAATAGGGGGGTACAAAACAAAATTCACCTATGAGCACTAATTAATAAATTTAGCCATATAAACATCCTGCTACATTTGAATCAGGAGCAATTTCTCCATTTCCGGTTTTTATGCTAAAAGGTACTGAGACCATCATCCAACTTTGTGGAAGAACCATCTGCAGGAAACTGGTTTCCCCCAAAGGTAAAATTATTTATTTTTTATTACCATTAAATAAATCATTTCGATTGATAAAACCACTTCCCTTTCCTGTTTTTTTTCCTGGCAAACAGAAATGATGATTTAAACTGGCTCTAACCTGTATCTTCATCTGTGTCAACCATAAAAATAATAACATACAGTTATCCTAAATCTTTGTATTGGTCGCTGAGGAGTCTTAATCTAAAGTAAACATAATGAATAGAAAGCAAACACAAAGAAAATGTAACTGGAAATGGAAACAAATATTGTGGTGGGATAGGATGACCTTGCAAGTGACTGTGAGGTGCTGTAATCAGAGGCCCACATAACCAGCCTCACACTGCATAAACCAATAACTCTCACCTTCATGTGTAAACCTTTTTAAAACAATATTTACAACATTTCAAACTGAAGATCATTTATTTTGGTTCACTTTAAAGAGTGTTTACCACGCTTCCTGTCAGAGATGCAGTGTATGAGAAGACTGTTTACACGAGCAGAGCAGGCTCTTCAGAGCTATATACAGCATCTGTGAATGCATGTGTGTAAAACTATTAATAGTACATAATAATAAATCTTCCATATGCTCTTGTTAAAACTACAATATGTACTATATTTCTTTTTGGGTGTCTGGTACAACTAATAACATTTTACTCCCCAATAAAACTGGATTTGACTTAAAAAGCATGTCAGACCATAAAACATGATGTCAAGTTCGAGGAATGCACATGTCCTGCATATTACAGTGAAGAAGACGTATCCTGACATTTGAAAAGAGGATCATCCATCTCCCATTATCAGAACATGCCTCGTTGAGGAGCAAAAGCAAAACATTTCATCACAATCCAGAATTAGCTCATGTACGGAGAAGCATCATGGGAAAAATCACTTCATGACAAAACCAGGCTCTGGTGGATCCTGCATTGGACAAAGTGCCTTGCCAGACTTTGCGTTTTTCCTTCTTTGTGTCACAAAGGAGCTTCATGGAAAAGTCATCACACTCAACACATGAATCACTAATAAAACTGATTTATTGCTAAGAGGAGGATTCCAATAAATTGCCTTTGAGATTTAAATCCAGCCTCCTTCATTTTCAAAATGACTGATGTACCCTGACATGAGCTATCTTTCTGCTTTATCTGACATTGATCTTATTTTTATAAGGCCACTGTAAACATAGTTAGTGCTTCTGTTTGTTTTCACCCAGTTGCCCATGGAGATATGACTGTTCAGGACACCTCTCGTGCCAGTGCCAGATGGCGCCTTGTGTCTTTAGTGTGGGCTATGGGTTGATAATGAATTACGGTAAGTGTTTCATTCAAGGAAAAGATGAGTAATAGTCAACAAAATCAAGAGTCAAGTGTTTTCTATTACTGTATATTCGCCTGCCATTTTCATCCAACAACAATGGCAGATGTGTTTTATCATCCCCATTGATCTGGAGACACAAATCAAGCCTGCTCTGACCTGATAGACACTGATGGGAAGAAGTGAGATGAGTGGTAAATGGAGAAGGTACAAGTTCACTCTGAGCCTACACTGCCACATGAGAGACAGAAGAAGAGGTTGTGTTACATGTAGAGATGAGAAGTGTCAGGAGTAGTGACGGTACTGAAGTACTGATGTCCTCCTCTCTTTAAGCAGAGCATTCCACACACACCAAGTTCAGGGAGCGGCTCACGTCAGACGATCCTCTTTCTGCTTCATACATTGCCGACAGGGCTGTCGTCAGAGGGTTTTACCAGCGGCGTCTGTGAAACATGAGAGTTGCTGAACAGGCTTCACGCTGGGGGGCAAAAGGTGAGGGAAGGATGGTTTAGCACTGTTGAAGGGGTAATGCACACCTCAAGTACTGGGGAAACCGTGGCTTGGTGGCCAGCCACAGTGTGAGGAAAGCCAACCCGCCGCTTCTAAGAGGATCAGATTTCCTCACAACTTGTTGCCCGATGCTATATAAACTCTGGCATGTGGTGTTGACATTTGATCTTTACTAAAAGGGCCGCAGGAAGGATTCTCTGCACCCAGCACATCCCGTGCTCTTTCAAGTTCACTGCCCCTGTTCTTGCCCACACCAACACCATGGCATGGTCGCCCTTCATGTGGTCCCCAGCAGACCTCCATCACACAGCTTTCACTTAGCCTCAGTCATCACAACGCCGCTAATGAGAGTCTCAAGGGACAGTCTGCCACAACCAAAGGAACACTGTGGGACCTGTTAGCTACTGTGACAAGGAAACCACCTTCACTGAGTTTTGGCTTAATGTGTCCCCATGTCTAACAGCTGTCCATCTACTCTGCCAAACCACATTAAATCTAAACTGAAAGAGATATGCTGTCATATTTTAAATACAGACTTAAAGGGACATTTCACCATGTTTAAAAAATTCTGTTTATTTATCATGTTTACTGAGTCTGTGAAAAACAATATTTTCTGTTGTTCTCAACAGCATTATGTTAAAAAACAATAAAATAACACAACCATTATAATGATCTGGGTTTTTTACATTGCATTTATTTTAAATGACTCATACAGGGCAAAATATATATCTGTTGCTTACAGGTCCCACAGCTTTTGCTAGACAAGAATATTTAAGAATAACAATATTGCAATGATGTTAAGAGCTTTAAGAAATAATTCATATTTTTTGAAGCTGACCATATTACAATATTGATTTATATATAATCTATAAGCTATCATTACGCATGTGTTTATCACATTCTTGATTTCTGCTTTCCATACTCTCACCATGTTGTTCCTCTGTTTATTTTCAGATTTACTGCTTCTGCCACTGCTTGCCCCACCTTCCCTTTGTTCTGTCTTGGCGCCATTCATCTAGCCACACCCCCTTGCTCATTTACTCACCTGGTCCCTTTGTTTAGAGAGTATGCACAGACATCACTTTCCTACCAGAACATGCCACCTCATTAGGACTGAGTAGGAAAACAAGAGGCAACCTCGCTACCTTCAGTAGGGGAAACTGCAAAAACGGGAGTGAAACAGAATATTATCTGCTCAAATTAAAGGCAGCTATGCTCAACAGTGATTCTCACAGCTTATCAAAGAACCAGTGGTCCATGGACATTTACTACACTGTCAGTCAGCTGTGAGAGACATGAAGACTGTGCGCTCATAACGCACTGACATGTGGCCAGAAAATGGTAATTAATAATTGTAATTATTACATTTATTTGCATTAACAAAAATAACACACTATTAGAAGATACTGCTAATGTTTGCTGATTACAGGTTTCTGTAGGTTTATGAAATTATTGCTTTAAAAATAGCATTTTCCAGCTAAAATAATCATTTTATAATCATTAACAACACCTACACTGTATTTCTGATCATTTAGATTTAGTAAAATCAACTTTTATTTCAAAAATAAATGTGTAATTTCCACGTGTGTCCAAACTTTAGTGTACACAAATTCAGATGTGCTGCCATGGAAACAATATGAATGGAGCACCTACTACACTGTCACATTATCAGATTGAATCACATAAACATTCAATATACAATACAAAGTAAGGAATTACTCCCTATCTGCTGTGCACAAGCAGAAGCACTCTGTGCCAACTATTTGATACCACCAGGTGAGTTTTTCTGAGCATAAGAGATATGCTGATAAGATAAATGCATAACTGAAGGGGGGGACATTTTGCTGAATGACAAAATGACCATCTGGACAAGATAATGTATAATTTGTATAAAAATGTGTATTACCAGAATAATTTAAGTCATAAAAATTGTAAATGACAAAGGTTATGTTCATCACTTTGCATTCACAATATACAGTGAATATATTAAGTGCAAACAAGCAATATGAATGAATAAACCAAAGCCTTGAAAATCTTGACCACCATTACAGCAGTTAGCCACTTCCATGAGGAGTAATGAGTGCTAGTTGCATAAATTATTCAACTTTATTGAGCAAGAGATGAGTTTTCTACTCTAGCACCAGAAACATGATGACCTGGCAGTCTTTCCCACAATCTGCCATAAATTTATCATAACATATCTTGTGATCGATATGTGAGAACATGGCAGCAATATAGTTTTATCACAGACTAAGAGCAAATGTGGAACAATATGTGCTAGTCTGACTGTCTGTACAATAAATTTGTAACATACACTACTAAAGATTGAACACACCTTCTGTCATGGTTTACATAAAATGATGGACCCAATGTAGACCAGGACCCAGGAGGCTGAGGTTAAAAACTAACTGAACTCCATACTATCTCCAGGTGATCATGTCTGGTTTGAAATGTGCATCAGAAATAGATATTGTGAAAGCAGTTTAGTAATGATAATACCTTTTCTCTTTACTTAGCTGAGTATTTATTACAGTATTATGGATTCATACAGAAGTTGTAGTAGAACTAATAAGGCTATTCACTCTGTACCCACCCTTCATTTGCACTAGACCGCTGATGGTCTAACGCATCTTAAGAAGGCAGGAAATTAACTCTTGACAAGGCACACCTGTGCATTAAAAAATGTAGACATTTAATCAATCTGATGAGAGAATGCCATGAGTGTGCCAAAGCTGTCACAAGGTTAAATGTAGCTACTTTATACAATCTAAAATATATAACACATCACATAACACATCTGCTTATAATTTCATTCATTCATAGTTTGGGGGTCTTCAGTAACTATGTACAATGTTGAAAATAATAAATATAAAGAAAAACCACTAATGGAGAAGGTGTTTCAAAACCTTTCATTGGTGCATAAAGTTTGTTAAAAATGCAGATATGCGCCTATTTAACAGTTGTTTAGGAGCTCTGTGATGTAGTGTGAAACACACTGAGATCGCGGGTAACACAGTGTACTGTACATGAATTCGCACTTAAAGTGCCAATAGTGCACTTTTGTCTTGCACTGCCTTCCCTTAGACTGCATAGGCTCCAGGTTGTCGTATCAGCATCAGCTTGAACAGTCCTGCCTGTGACCTCAGAGATGCCATAATCTCTTTGGAGTGTCACTTCAGATGAGGATTAGGACCAATTGTAGAAAACGATTTCAGTAACAAGAGACTGTTCTTGTTTCAGTGAGCAGGGCAATGGGAAACAGCCACATCTTTCTGAGAAAAATTGGGGAAAAAAGCAGAACAAGAAGGGTAAGAAATATAAATTAAATTTTTAGAGGGCCCCAGTTTTGCCACTGAGGATATTGTTTATGTTGTTGACAGGCCTTTTAACCTCACTAAGCTCATTCTGTGGGGTCTCTTTGGGAGCTCACTTTGGGTTTGTAGCCTGTCGAGCCTCCATTGAGTCTGTGTCCAGTCAAGCTGTTGCATTATTTATATTGCGGCTGTTATTCTGACTACATTATTGACACTGTTGATACCTCATCATGAAACAAAAATAATGAGTGGACAATGAATTTTAGTGCTGTCAACAGCCACTTGAGTGAACAACATGTCACGTTTCCCCCCAGATCCTGGTGACATCAGATCCTTCTGTGCATGTGATATGTTTTTCTTTTGGACATGTCCAATGGACTGGCCTCAAGGTCCATTTCACGCAGGATTAGTTTCCTTTTCAAGCTCCAACTCAACCCCCAATTCTTATGTTGGAGACATGAAACAAGGTTAAATCCTCAGAAAGTCTTTTTCATCTTTTGTCATGGGTCTATAAGCAATGTGAAATAAGTTTGCATCTGGGACAAAAATTATACTAGAATATGACAGAAACAGACTCTAATCCAGTAGTTTGAAATGTGTCTGAGAATAGGAATGTAAATCCATGATCATTGTGCTTGAAATAATAACAAAGTGGAATAAACTACCCAAAATGCAATTTCATACTAAGCTGTTGCTGCATATAAACAGATAACAGTATTCATAAGACCATTCATGCAGTGCAATACATTTCTCTCATCAGTGCTCTTTATAACTACCACACAGTATATACACAAGTAAACAAACATGTTCAAGCACATGCCTGCATTTGCTTTACATACAAGCACACACCTGGTTAATTTTGCAGATACTTAAAGTGTTTCTTCTAAAAAAAAGTGTTTTAATAGACAGCTATACGCACATAACCCATGAGCGCCTAATCAGCTAGTATACTTCCAGATGTGAACATAAATCAGTCACTCAGAGCTGCTACGCTCTCCATATGAACACACATGCTCTGCAACAACAAAAAAAAGTATTTGTATCTAGGGACAATGTAATAGGAAAGAAGGATGGGATGTCGCAACCACAGGAAATTTCAGACAAATCCCAGACTCTGGACAGACATCTCATCAACATCAGTAAATGACAAGCAAATTACTAGAGTCAACCAATGATCTGACCACATGTTAGTGGTAACAACATTACTACAATACCACATCTTAAAGCATTTTAGTAAGTTGACATAGATTATAATGCAAATAATCATGGTAACTTCTTATATATTGTCCTTAAATGTTCATAACAACACTCTAATATAAATTAGCTCTTCATGCTGTTTCTAAATCAATATTCATACTTGTCCTGTAACACCTCATAACAGTAAACATTCAGTCACACCACATTAGTTGTCCCTCAGTGAGGCCAGTTTTGGGAGGACAGCCACTCCTCTGACCCCTTGGCTTCCATGCATCCCTCACATTCTCTCACTTTTTTTCCTTTTTTTTATTTTGTAGTTCTTACTAACAAACCAGAACATGGTTAAAATAAAAAGTCTGAGCCAGCAGATGTTTCTAATTTCAGATGTAATTGCCTAAGTACAAACAAATATTGGTTAAAACCTTGAATATATGTTTTATATATATTTGTAGATTCATAGGTAAGATCAGAAGCCAGTAGAAATATCTATATAATTATGCACAAATGTTAACATCGATCGATTGATTGAACAAGTGTAGTATTAAAAACATGGAGGTCGGTTTGAATAATTTACTGCATGTCTGAATTATCGTCCTGTCCACTGTAAGTGGCTCAGTAGACTCTTGTATTTTGATCAGCATCTTCTCAGGGAAGTCATTAAGGAGGCTCAGTTCTCATTAACAGTGGTTTTGCTGTAGGCCCGTCCACAGTGCTGCCAGCAGGGACTTTGGTTACAAGCATGAGGACCCTCTTAGTCTAGCTCTCCTGCAGAGTGGCATGTGGATGACTTTGCCACAAAAACCCAAGGGGTCCTGCTGGCCAGCCTGGCTTCATTAGCAGTGTTAACCTTCAAAATGTTCTTTGCCTCCTGCTCTGCCCTCAGGTCTGTTATGGCTGAGAGGAAGTTGGAGCGATACTTGTGTCAAATACTGTCAACGCACTAAATAGGAACAGCTTGGACATACACAGCTAAGTGGCAGACAAGAGTCCCGCTGGGCAAAGAAAAGTTTCATAAATACTGAACGAAGTTAGATGCATTGCTTCTAAATAAAACTGTCTGCAACAGAAAAAACTTCAACTTTAACTAAAAACTTTAATTTGATAACATAATAAATAACTGAATGATGACCAAACAGACCAATAATAAAACTAGTAATAGCTGCAGCATTAACACAGCCACTCTAGAGTGAATAGTAGCATTTATAGGAGTCATCTGTAAGGTAATGCATCAGCAGTCTTTGATCATGGTTTCATGATGCAGTTTTTGGATTAGTGGTCACTGGATCCAAAAACCTTTTGCAATGTGGTATGGATGATATCACTACATGAAAGAAAAAATAGCCAACGTATGTGTATTAAATATACTCTGTAATGATGATGCCTTCCCTCCATCTTGCAATAGTTTACTTTCCCTCAAGACTAGACTCTCACTCTGAAATACAGGAAGTATTATATGACGTGAAACTAACTCAAAGAAGCTGTGGAATTTGTCAACATGAATATGAATTGATCCCAAATGATGGTGGCTGGTCTGACTCAGTCTACTTGAGTCTCAATTAATTAAATATAAAAAAGAACAGCAATGGATAAAAAACTAGGCCTATCTCCCAGCACTGTAGCTTATAGTTTGATTCTGCTGATTATTGATTTACACTTTTTACGCTTTAACGTGTTGTCCCTGTAATATTGAGATGATTTTGCATTTATCTGAACAAACCTAAACAGAAAACTATGTGAGATTTAAGATGAGGTTGGCTCACCCAGGCGTCACACCTTTAGTTCCTCAGGTTCCTCTCCAGAGTTCCATGTTAAGCTGTTTCACACCTCCCTCTCTGATGGCCAAAGATTTGATGAGGTCCAGATGTGGTCCAGATGAGGCCCATGTCTGACACAGGGACATGAGAGAATCTGAAGTTTCTGCCACAGGTTTTGCTCACAATGATTTTTGAATTGTAGGTGCATGTTTTACTTTCGGCTCAAATGCAAGTTGCATACTACATACTAATTCAAGTTTTTGTTGTTGTTTTGTTTGTTTGCTTGTTTGTTTTTGCTTAAATCACTCTTTTAAAAATAGCTTTAATATTCCATTATAAATATCTGTTTCCATTTATATACTGTAGTGGAGATTTATCATGTACAGTAAAATGCTCTGAATACATACTGCAGTCAGGAAATATAAAGTCTGTGTCTAAATAAACTGGTAATAAACTATGTAATAAACTGTGATAGAGCCTCTTTAAATGTTTGTCCATTGTTGGGTGTTAAATTTGGTATCTTACCTATATGGAACCATTTTTTATAAGCTTTTGTCAGTTACTGTGAAAATGTAAAGATGGCAACGAATTTCTGAACTTTTCTAATGTCTAGTTAATATATTTGGAGATGGCATGTCCTTTGGAAGCAGTGTGTGTGTACATCACATCGACTTCAGTACAGTATTACTATACTACTGAACTAGTACTATAATTTACATACGAGTTACATAATTCAGTGTGATAACCTACAATGAAGTAGACAGTGTCTCTGAGTTTTTATTCCCCTGACGTCGTGTCACAATGGTTAAAAATGGTGTACGTGTGTGCACATGTGAAGTTGTTAATATGTGGATTGTGGTATAGTGCAGACATAGCACTGAGGATGTCCTCATGGCTGCACAGTGTCGGATGATGTTGAGCAAAGTGGACAAATGTGTCCACTTGAAGTGTCAAATGATAAAGTCTGTAGTTTACAGGAAAATCAGAAATGTTAAGCCAAGTAGAATGAGAAAAAAATAATTGGAAGCAGAAATTTCAGTAAACAGGTTTGGTGTAATGCATAAATAGAAACCTGTTGACAGGTTTTTATCTGGGATTCAGTTACACGACATGCTAGGAAATGGTTTCATTTGCCCATTTAACCTCAGGCGTTTTTAATGCTTGTTATCAGTCAGCAAAACTTAACACGGAACAATCATATATCTTTTTTGCTCTTTTATTTCAGCACAGGTCAAAGGTTGCTATGTATCAGACATGCACCAAGGTCATAAACAGGTCATGTGAATTCTCACAGGCTCAGGCTTCAGCATCCTTGGGAAACTTCCTAGACATATTGCACATGACTGGAGACAGAGATATAGCTGATACATATTTTAGGACAACTATTTGGCTTGGTATCATTTAAAGATTTTGGAAAATACTAAATAGAAAGAATATTCAACTTCTAACATATTATTGAGGAAAACCATTGAGTTGTAGGTAAAATGCATTTAAACAGACCAAAGTCCAAAAGTTTAGTCAGGATGAGAGTACCATTAACCAAACAGGCATATAATTCTTCAACTTTGAAGATTTCTGATCGGAATCCATTCCAATACAGTCATTATTATATTTGCAAAAAAATGCTCCCAAGGCGATCCCATATAGAAGCATTATATTTTGGTCCATGCAAAAGAGCATTTGCAATGTTCTTTTCTTGTTCACAATAAGTGTTGTGATCAAGATCACTTGTTATTTCAATGGCACAACACCAAATCAAAATTGGTTTGTCATTGATACAACTGGCAGCATCAAAAAATCCTATAAAGTGTATTCATTTGTTGCCACAGGGTTAGGAGCTAGAATACATTGAAGAAATGTTAATGGCTTAATGGAGGAACAAGAGCAAACTCTTTATGAGGCTTTCTCTGGCAGCCCTTACAAAGAAAGTAGTATATTTAAAGTGTATTTTATTAAGTATACTTAAGTATACTTCAAGTATATTTCAAGTATAGTAAGTATACTTCTATGTACTTCTAGTATACTTGCTAGTATACTATTTTATTACTTCTTGGGCCTAAATTGGCTCACCTTTTAGTTTACCTCTGATAAGCACATAAAAAGTACACAATACAAAGCTGTGTTGACAAGAAAAATGTTCCATATATTCAGATTTTTTATTATTTATTTATTTTCTGGCACAGAAACTGCATCACTGTGGCAATGTCCTCTGACACACCTTGCTGTTGTTGTTTTTTTTCACCTCTGCCTGCTCCGGATGATGGTTTTAAAGTAAAACTGAAAACTTAAGAAACTGCCACAACACCTATTTCCTTTTTATGGGTAATTCAAAATGCAGAAATATTTATACAGTACTTACATTATAAAAAAAATACGCGTAAGCTTTATATATTTTATTTGGGAAATCAATAGCATATCCATTTTTATTTGGGAAATCAATAGCATATCCATTTTCTTGTGGCTCACAAATGGAATTTCAATTGTCAGGCACAGAAAACTTACATTTGAAAAACTCAGAAGCAGTGTGTCTGTCCAGAAACAATCCCTCATAACAAGCCTCAGGCCACACACTGAACAGTTTTTGTTGGAAGAACGTCCTACACTGAAAATTGTTCACAGCAAGATTTCTGCTGCAATTTTGTTCATTGGCTTCCTTTTCTTCATCTTCTCCTCCTTCTTCTTTTTCTACTTCAGTAGTTAAGTTGGATTTCATACACTATTTGTGGTGTGGAATCTTGTATAATTTGTAAACTGAGCCACAGAACCTTAATCGCGTGTTACTCTTTTATTTGACATAAGAAAGAGAAAATTACCTGTTTCCTTCAGGGCAAAAATGTGGGTTAGGATTAGGTTATGATTGTATGAGGTTCTGTAGTAACAGCCTGCAACTGCTAAGTCTAGGGAATAATTCATTTAACTGTACAGCTACACTACATCCATCATATAGCTTGTAGCAGGTCATATTAACTTCTCCTTCTCTCTTCTCTATAAGAAGCCCTGAAATCAGTACCTACAGTATAATGAAGTCCACCTTTATCTGCTCTGTATCTGATATCAAAGCTTGCATTGTGATTGAACAGCCAGAAAATCCAGGTAGATTTCTAACACAGAGGAGGAGAGAGAGACAAAAAGTACTGATAATTAATGGCTGTCACAGGATACGGACTGGATACAGAGCGATTACAGATGACATATAAATTGCTGTGTAATTTCAGATGCTAAAGGCGTTTTCTGTTGGAGCAGGTCTTCTCTTGTACTGCCTGACAGATGATATTCAAATGGAAGTTGAGGCCAGAGGCATAACATGCCATTGTTGAACCATTAGATATGCCAAGGACATATAATGGTCCAGGCCACATGCAGAACTGCAGATCAAACACCTTCTAGGATTTCAGAAGAACACAGTGTAACATAAAACGTGTTACACTGCGTTCTTTGAAAGACTGACTATCATTGTACACTATGGGGAAGTTTGCTATAAATATTAGGTATATATTAGGTATTAGAAATACCTATAATGCCTATAGTAATATATTTATTACAAGTTACTGACATTTTATATTTACAGTTGGTTTTGCACTTTAAAGAAAGAATTTATGAGAATAACTTTAAATACCTGTTATTAACAAGATTGGATACAGGTAGAAGCAACACAGTCTATGTTGAAGGCATTCATGGTCACTGATTTGTCCAGTAGAAGGCCTCATCAACTTTCCTTGTTTGATTTATGCATGAACAGCTGCAGAGGTGGCACACATGCCAGCAAGGCCTGACACAAATGCAATATAGAGGTGGGTATGTTTTCTGGCTGTGTAACACAAAACCCCTCTCTCCTGTAGCTACTCGAGACACAGTGTGATGATCTATGAAAGTGATTAGGTTCACACCAAAAGGAGGACACGCAACACACTGCAAGTTGTAACTTGCTGGAGATGAACCACACATAGCAGAGACAACTAATGATCTCTGTCTGCCTCATGAGCAGTCTACACCGTGATTATCATACCATTCGCATCAGTGATTAGAGACACAAGTTGGCATAGCTGGATTGAATTATACGGTATGAAGATGATGACTGTAACAGAGCACATCTGATGTGACTCAAATGTAAACTCAAACAAACAAATGTGGGCATATATACAGTCTATGTGCCAAAAGTATAATTTGGTACCAAATGTGATGACAACCCGTTCAATAATTATTGAAATATTTCAATAATTATTGAGATATTTCAGTCTGGACCAAAATGGTGAACCAGTTGAGTGACACTGCAATGGAGAATCTATCTTCAGTCCACAAAAAGACTTATTATTTTCTGTCATTATAAGGGAAACAAATGGTGTGGGAATTTTTAAGTGTTCTGGTTAAGTGCTATCCTGAGTATGGTTGAGGAGTAACCTTGCATCTTAATAACATCATAGAGCACTCATAGGAGGCCAGATTTGAATTTTCATAGGAGACGCTGATGCTTGATTTTGTTGATGCATAGTGAGGTTTGACAGTTTAATGGAATTTGTATTTTCTCTGTGCATTAAATTGACTCAAAGGCAGTAACATGAAATCAGACTAAGATGTACTATAGTGTTTTTTTACAGAAATATCTGACATTTAAGCAAGCTTATGGCAAACGTCTTTCTAAATCTTGTCATACGAGCTTGAAATGCTTACTTTGACATCACATCTGTACTGCTGATAGGGATTTGATTTGATAGCGCCCAAACCAATATGGCATAATCCTATAACCACATGGTGTACTCTGGTTATGCGTACAGAGAAAACAACAGGAGACATGGGGATATAACTGTCCTGGTTACCTCTCCAATCTCCACAGTCAGTCAAAGTATTATTTCACTGTTCAAAACAGCCATAGCTTCTGTGGGCAGGCAGAATAGAGCCACCCAATCTAAAATTGGTTTAGGAGGACTGTCCTGTTTGGATTGAATTTGGTACACCTGTTCTCTGAGACTCCAACTTTACAAACACCTTGTCTTTCTTTTCTGCTTTGTGACATTTCAGCTTTAAGAGCAGAGGAGCTTCAAAGAATACGGTGAAAGATACGAGGCAGGTGTCACTGTGTGACACTCATTAGGGAGTAAACACACATAGAACTGCAAAATGGCATTGATAAAGTTAGAGATTTCAAAGGTAAAATTCTGAGATCAGACACAAGGGGACAGAAGTGACTTGAAAGGACCTTTTAGCAATATTCATGCTGACATTCTGAGAAAATATATTTAAAGATGGAAAGGAGGTCTAAACAGAAGCGTCAGAAGAGCCTAGAGAGGTTTTTGGATGAGTGTCAGGATGGTCATCCTAAACAGTCTGAACTAGTTTGTTGATTGATGGCTTTGTAGCCTTAACAAAACATAAGCAAAGAACATGGCTTGAAAGAGGCTGTTTAAAACTACTGTACAAACCCCATTTCCAGAAAAGTTTGGAATTTGGAATAAAGGTTCATGCAAATTAACCATCAGATTTAACTTTTACTGCATTTTAGAGAAAAAGCCAACCTTTCTGGAAATGGGCCTTATATATGCTCATTAGCATATACAAGCTTAAGCCCTTAGAAGATAAATTATGGTACATCTGGGGAACTAAAAATTATATACTTTGACTGTAAATGTGTCATTTTCACTAAAAGTGAGATTCAAACAAATTTTAACCATCTTATGTAAATTGCTGGTTCATTAAAATTTCACAGGGGATACATTACAAAAGAAAAACATTTTTCAAAAACATCCTGTACATTATGTGAATAATTTCTTTTCTGAACCTACGAAAAGAAAAAGAAAAAAAGAAAAAGAAAAGAAATAGGAAAAAGAAAAAGAAAAAGAAAAAGAAAAAGACCTCTGTTAACATACATAAAGATGCACAGCCACACTTAATAGGCACCCATTAAAGACACATATTACAGCTCTTCTCTCACACCTACGCAGCGTTCAGGGGGCTAATGCCCCAAATGGTTGTGTTGTTGCCAGAACGCTCTCCTGGGAGGTGGAAGTGTCTCAGGTGGAGGCTTTCTCAGCCAACACAGTATGTGTGAGGGACTCACTTGAGTCACAGTGGAAGACATAAAATAAAAGGCACATGTATTTTTTTTAACATAAACCTATTTAGTTTTATAGCCTATGTGTTTTTCAAAACACATATGGAGTCCTCCCATTGTGCTTTACATACTTGGTAAAATGTGCACTTTGTGGTCTGTATGTCTCTGAAACAGACAAAACGATTTATTACCTCCATTCGTCACGTACAGGGCCCAAGCACTTCAGCTAAAGACATTATGAAGACACTGACCTCTGTTGCTTTCTATTTTTCTTTCTTTCTATGTACAATCTGACTTAATAATAGAAATTATTTTTATTTGTATCGACTTTCTCCTATAGTATATTTCACTGATGCCAAGTTAAAATTACAAGTGATGGCTGCTTGTTTCTAACAGAGCAGTTAATGGTAATGATATTTTTATTCATGTGCACACAAACATTAAACACAATGGGTTTTCATATCTTATTACCTACAGTATAGAAGCATAAATGGAGACTTACCAATCATGGTGAAAATCAAGACAAGTGAACGAAAAACTGAGCTCAGAGCTTCTCAGACAATAACATTTGCAAGTTTCCCACCAACTGCATCGATTCTCATTTAGGCAACATTTTAGATAGCTATAATCGCTCGGAGCCGAGAATCATAATATGGCTGTTCGTGTTGTCGCTGTACTGATTTATACCTCCAGGACAATGAATAATGTGTACAGTCATTTTCACTGCAGGAATTGGCCACAGTGCAGGTGATTGTGTTACAACAATGCTACAGCAATAGAAAAAAAAATACACTGAATGTTGTAAAGCCAAGAGCAGGAATGAAAATATCCTGCAGCCTGCTTAGCATAGATCAAGTTGTAATGTCGGGTGAATGAGAAAAGGCAGCAACAGTATGTCTTCATCTGTTTTCCAACTCTGCTGATAGGTTTATCAGCTGAAGAAAACTAATGTAAACCTACTGCTGATGAAGCTAGCCATGTGTTCTCTAGTTTCTTCCACAGTGGGAAGACTGAGCAGAGGGGGGCTTTTGTGGGGTAAAAACCTGGTGTTGCAAGCACCTTTCAGCACCCTCTGATTCAATACACATTTACAGCACTCCACAACACAGGTATTGCTCTGTAAGAAAGTTGAGAAGCATAGTCATGTTTCTGCCATCAGGGGTCCATGACTGGCATCTGTGTTACAATGTATACTTGCTATAAAAGATATCCTGAGTAATTCAGAAACTGCAGCAGGAGGGGATGATTGCTCTCACTTGTATGTTTTCTAATATTTCTGATGGCTCTGCTGTCTTACCTCCATCTCCAAGGTGTTTGTTCCATGACATTTGGCTGTGGAGAAACTGCAGGAAGGAAGGTTTAAATTCTATTTCTATACTTCCACATGTACACCCTTCCTGCCCTGACCTCAGCTTCCTCTTTCCTCTGTCTCCAATTAGCTAAAAGAGCTTTAATTCAACTCTTTTTTGACAGAACATCAAAATATGAGTTTGTCATATTAAAAATGAGTTTGTCATATTAACAAACAAAAAAAGGAAACATGACCTTCACATGTTCAAAATCATTATCTGGTTTAAAGTAAATTCTTAAATAGCACAAAAGAAATGCAATGTACTTCTCCCCAATAAAAACAGTTCAGCTACTAGCATAAACATGCTAAGTGTGTTAGCCAGGTTGTAGGTTGAAGTGATGTTCATTGGCATAACTTTATGGAGAAAATCTGGATAAATAGATAGAAAACAAGTCATGAAAAGGAGATGACAGATAGAAAGCAGCTAACATGTATCAGAAGGGACTACTGGAGCTAAGACTTCTGCAAAAAGACTATCTGCAAAATGCAGCAGTAATGGCTGATTGCAAGGATGGTTATTTCCACTTCATGTGACTTGCAACAATAAACTGAGGGAGGGAATTGACTTGAAATGATGTTTTATCCATATGGCTGTACTGTTAAACTCATCAAACATATTCCCATGGGTTATTATTATTACTGCAAAATGCAAACATCACTGCCAGGCATTTCCAAACCAAATGAAATAATAATGTTTTACCTTATGGTCCCTCAGCAATTTGCTCACTAAACCTTATTTTACATTAAAATTAAAAATAGGAATTAATGATGTACAGGGATGAAAATCTAAATATCTGAGTGCTTGAACTCTGTGACCATAAGAAATCTCAGTATCTGGACAGAACACAGTCAAAGGAAAAACTGAACACTTAACAGGCTGACTTGCCCAAATCATCAAGCATACTGTATTTTATTACTGACCACTAGTGAGTTCTAGCCATAAAGACAGTTGCATTTCTTATTTGCATTTTGAGAACTTTATTGCAATGACCTTTTGAAACCGACAAGAGTTCTGTCAGAGAAACCATTAAAAAAATAAAAACAATGTCCAGGTTACTCAAAAATATGCACAAACCATATCATGGACAGCATTTAGTTTTCATTTTTCAACCCCTTTTCCAGGGGAGAGTTAGCTAAGCTGGAGTATCACCATTTTAGACAAGACAATCCAATATAAAACACAGAAATATACATGAGCACCAGGCAACTTGAAGGCTTAAATACACCAACAACAGAGCACTTCACAAAAACAATTACCAATTTTGAGAAAATGATAATACAGAGAGTAGAAGAAGATCCATTCAAGAGTTCACAATAGCCTTAAATCGTGTAATGTTTTAGTAATCTTTATCTTAGACAAAAAAAATTGTGTGAAAATGGATAACATAAGTCTTATCACTGTAATTTATCACTTTACAAGATGAAGAAAACTGCTTATCACAGACTGCAGACTGACCCAACTGTAGAGTAAAAGAAAAGCTGGTTGACTAAACAAAAGGATAGATTAGAATAGTTTTAACAAGTTTTTTTTCTTTTGAATTATTATTCCGTTTTTTAATTGCTAATTGAGCATCCAGCCGACTGGTGGAGTGTGATAAGTAAGGATAATAACTCTTAATGGAACTGGTGGTTATTTTGTGCCATCTGAGACCAGAAAAAGTGGTCTTCGTCATTATACGATGTCTTGTAAGCAAGGACCGAACAGAGAATTATTTACTTAGATAATTACTTTTTATTACTTTTGTGGCCTGGGAATTATGCTGCTGCCTACAGGCAAATATGATGCTTCCTTATTATGCACATTTGACTTTGGTGAAAGAATCCTCCTGCTTCCCACCCCCAATACAATTAGCATATATATGCATGTAAAGTATGTTTGCATCTGGTGGAAGGGTCAGTGTGATTCAGTGGCACCATTTAAAAACATTACAATAACAACAACAACATTAGACATTATTTAAGACATTCAGTCTTAAATAATATTATATATCTTGTGTATTTGTTTTATTTTTCCAACAACAATTGCTAGATTATAATTAATGATTCTAATCATGATAAAATACAGTTTTTTTTCTTTCAGTATCAGAAAAGACAAAGAGAATAAATGGAAATGTTCCAAGTTGACAGTTTTCTGTCGTGATTTTGTGCAGTCACTTCTGTCATTTCTTCATCAGTTCAGAACCATTATATAATTTCCAAATGTGTTCAGTGTCTGTAATGTTCTCAGTGACAGATCTGACAGTGGAACTGGTTCTGCTATAAGTCGTGATCCAAATGTTCCCAACATTCAGAGCTGGGCTCTGAAGCATGTCCCATGCCTGATCTAATAAGAACATTTTCAAGATGATGGCAAAGATTAACATTCAATAACACAACAACATTCATTTTTCAACTTACACTTGAAAAGATGAGCCAGATGGTGAAATTGCTCAGACAGGCATGATTTCCACATGAGCCTGTGATGGTATAGTGTCTTTGTTTGCATTAGGTGACCACAAACACGTGCTACTCCTTAAGGGAATCATTGTGTGTAGAATGTGTTTTTGATCATTTGTCATAATGGACAAAGAAGAGATGTGAGATAACCACAAAGTCATCCTACATGCAAGCTGTAAAATGAATAATACTTATACAACATGGATTTAATTTCATGCAGAAATCAGATCTTTTAGAGTCTTTAAAAGGAAAAATGCACAGGATAAACTAGATGGTGTTTGGTGAACTGGAAAAAAATGTAACAGAAGTCAAATAAGATTTAGATTTTTTTTTCAACATTTACAGTATCTATCTGCAAAAGCCTTGTGCCAGACCTCCATCAAAAGAAATCAAATGATGCTCCCTCCTTCTTCTCTCGCTCCTGTGGACTGACACCATATCTCAACATCTGAGAGTCCTGCTAAATGTCTTCTTCTTCTGTGTCGCCCTCAGAGTGCAGCTCCAGCTTCACCCGCCTGCTGCTAAGAGTCATCCAGCTGGGATAATTGCCCCCCTGTCCACCCTTTCTGCCATTCACACTGTCTGAAAGCTCTCCATCACACACACAGAGGATACTAACATGTCTGCTCTTTGTGACCTAGCCTCTCTGTTTGGTCTCTCTTCCTCACAGATTAACCGCACATTAATTCTCATTCCATAGTCTGCTAGGACTGGGTAATGACAACATCTGTCACTGGGAACTGGGGGTGTCTTTGGGGTCCAGTGACAGAATGGAGAAAAGAAAAATGGAAACATAAATACATAGAAAAGACGTTTCTCCTTCAAATGCCCCTTTCTGCCATTTGAGAGGGCAGAAAGGGTCATTTGGACTTTATTTGACATGTCTGTATAAATCAAAATGCTAAGGCCTACCAGTATTGTTGACACTATTATATCTCATCATCTAATGGCGAATTTGTGCTCCACCCAAGACTGTAATTCCATGTCAGTAAAGTACATGAAACCTAAGTCCATGTGAGTCCTAGTAATACGTTCTCTATTTATATGCAAATAGACATATATTGTGTCTAAATCTGTTAGTCTCAATATGTATTCATTTGCTATCATAGGATTTACTGACCTAACTGAAATGGAAAAACCTGATCATTTCATTCTGCCAAGGAGAAAATTATAAATAGTTTTTATAAGTGTTTTAATAATGGAATCAGCCATTAATCCAAGGACACATGGCAAAACACTGACTTTGAAGGCAAACAGGTGAAAGTAAAATAAAATAGTTGGCCTTTCTTCTTTGACTGAAAATTTGAACTTTGTACAATAAATGTTTTCTTAAATGCTATCCAACAGAGCAAAAGGTATGTCAAGCTGATGTATCAAGGTTGCTGCAAAAACATCTGAATCCAAAATAAACACTGTGGTTTTGTTTATTGTATGATCCTGTTTCGTTGCCAAGCCACAATATAAGGTTTACTCTGAACTGTGAAGCTTTTTACCACGTTTCACTGTCTCCTCAGACAGAGAGACTCCACATACCCTCAGTTCCTTTTAAAAAGAAAAACATTCATACACTGCTCATTGAAGTTGGCTAATGCCAGCGAAGACATGAAAACAAAATGCAAGCTACCTCTGCAGGATTAAATAACTGACTGTGCAACTGTAAGCACATAGTAGGAAACACAATTGCTACTGCACACACGAAAAGGTGTCATTGACTGCAGTTCCTCAGTGCTCTTGTTACTGCTCTCAGAGGAGCTTGTATGTCAGCACACTAAACCCAAGCAATCCTCAACATTCAGTGAACCACAGCCATAGGAAGTGTGAGGGTGGGTTCCTTCATATCAGTGAAGGTCAGAGGGGAAGCTTCATGCTCTCCTGCAGTGCACAATGGGGGAACATTAACGCTGCATCTGCTAGGAACTGAAATTGTTGTGTCAAATGGCAGGATATCTATGAAGTCAGTTAAAAAGACCTGCCTTTGCTCACATCTATGGGACAAATCCTCTATCGTACTATTTGGTCCTAACTTAATAATTCTACTTTATACTGGTGATATAACTCTGTATTCTGCTGTTGGTGCTTGAAAACAAATCATGGCATCTCGCTGCCATCTACTGGGGACAAGATGTAGATGTGAGACTCCAACATTCAATACAACTAAAACACAAAGAGTCCATTATCCTCTTTTTACTTAAAAAATATCCATATACAATAGCAATTTGAACCCATGAAAATGAAAAGTTAAAAAAACAAAATGCTGTTTTAAAACAAAACTGTGGCCAGTATGACAATTTCATTGAAAAAGGTAGCACATTTTACAATTCTACAGAGAGGCCACA